>SJYC01114258.1:0-67691 GCA_006408675.1 Madoqua kirkii | reverse complement strand
GGGGACAACAGAGGATGAGATAGTTGGATGGCATCACCTACTCAATGGGCATGGGTTTGGGTGGACTCTGGGTGTTGGTGATGAACAGGGAGGCCTGGCATGCTGCAGTTCATGGGGTCGCAGAGTCAGACATGACTGAACAACTAAACTGAAGTGAATCTCAATAGATTCAGAAAAAGCCTTTGATAAATTTTAGTACCCATTTATGACTAAAACTCTTCAAAAAATGGTCATAGAAGGAACCTACCTCAACATAGTAAGGCCATATGTGATAAGCCTACAGCAAACATTATTCTCAATGGTGAAAACCTGAAACCATTCCCCCTAAAATCAGGAACAATACAAGGGTGTCCACTCTCAGCATTATTATTTAACATAATTCTGGAAGTCCTAGCTACAGCAATCAGAGATGAAAAAGAAATAAAAGGAATCCAGATCAGAAAAGACGTAAAGCTCTCACTGTTCGCAGATGACATGATACTGTACATAGAAAACCCTAAAGATACTATCAGAAAGTTACTAGAGTAATCAGTGAACTTTGCAGGATACAAAATCAATACACAGAAATCACTTGCATTTCTATATACTAACAATGAAAAACCAGAAAGAGAAATTAAGCAATCAATCTCATTCACCATTGCAACAAAAAGAATTAAATACCTAGGAATAAACTTACCTAAGGAGAAACAAGAACTGTACACAAAAAATTATAAGATGCTAATGAAAGAAATCAAAGATGACATAAATAGATGGAGAGATATTCCATGTTCCTGGGTAGAAAGAATCAATTTGTAAAAATGACTACACTACCAAATGCAATCTACAGATTCAATGTGATCCCTATCAAATTGCTAATGGCATTTTTCACTAAAGTAGAACAAAAAATTTCACAATTCATATGGAAACACAAAAGATCCCAAATGGCCAATGGTCTTGAGAAAGAAGAATGGAGTTGGAGGAATCAATCTTTCTGACTTCAGACTATACCACAAGCCCTAGGCATCAAGACAATATGGTACTGGCATATAGACCAATGGAACAAGATAGAAAGTCCAGAACTGAACCCATACACCTATGGGTATCTTATTTTTGACAATGGTGCTGGGGAAACTAGACAGCTACATGTAAAAGAATAAAATTAGAACACTTCCTAACACCACACAAAGATAAACTCAAAATGAATTAAATACCTAAATGTAAGACCTGAAACTATAAAACTCTTAGAGGAAAACAGGCAGAACACTCAGTGACATAAATCAGAGTAAGACCGTCTGTGACCCACCTTCTAGAATAATGGAAATAAAAATAAAAGTAAAAAAGTGGGCCCTGATTAAACTTAAAAGCTTTTGCACAGCAAAGGAAACTATAAGCAAGGTGAAATGACAACCCTCAGAATGGCAGAAAATAGTAATAAATGAAACAGCTGACAGAGGATTAATTTCCAAAATATACAAGCAGCTCATACAACTCAATACCAAAAAAACAAACAACCCAATCAAAAAGTGGGTTAAAGACCTAAACAGACATTTCTCCAAAGAAGACATACAGATGGCTATCAGACACATGAAAAGATGCTCAACATCACTCATTATTAGAGAAATGTAAATCAAAACTACAATGAGATATCACCTCACACTGGTCAGAATGGCCGTCATTAAAGTCTAAAAACAGTAAATGCTGCAAAGGGTGTGGAGAAAAGGGAATGCTCTTGCACTGTTGGTGGGAATGTAAACTGATACAGCCACTATGGAAGACAGTATGGAGATTCCTTTAAAAACTAGGTATAAAACCACCATATGACCCAGTAATCCCAATCCTAGTCATGTACCTTGAGGAAACCAAAATTGAAAAAGACATATCTTTCCCAACATTCATTGCAACACTATTTACAATAGCAAGATCATGGAAGCAACCTAGATATCCATCGACAGATGAATGGATAAAGAAGTTGAGGTACATATACACAATGGAATATTACTCAGCCATAAAAAGGAGTGCATTTGAGTCAGTTCTAATGAGGTGGGTGTACCTAGGACCTATTATACAGAGTGATTTAAGTCAGAAAGAAAAAGATAAATATTGTATTTTAATGCATATATATGAAATCTAGAAAAATGGTACTGAAGAATTTATCTACAGGGCAACAGTAGAGAAATAGACATAGAGAATAGACTTATGGACATGGGAAGAGGGGAGGAGAAGGTTAAATGTATGGAAAGAGTAACATGGAAACTCACATTACCATAAGTAAAAGAGAGAGGCCACAGGGATTTGGTGTATGTCTCAGGAAACTCAAACAGGGGCTCTAAATCAACCTAGAGGGCTGAGATTGGGAGGGAGGTTCAAAAGGAAGGGGATATATGCCTACCTATGGCTGATTCATGTTGAGGTTTGGCAAAAAACAACAAATTTCTGTAAGACAATTATCCTTCAATAAAAATTAAATAAATTTAAAAAAAAAAAGAAATTACTAGCTGATGGAATATACAGCAAACAAAAAATGGGATTGTCATTTAATATAGGTGAAGTTGCTACTGCTGTGACCGGGCTGGTCTTATACGACAGCAGAAGTCTTAGCTACGGCTGTGCTTCCCCAGTTTCTACTAACCCAGCTGAGCCATAGTCTTTAATACCAGGCATCGGATTGGATTCTGGGGACACAGAAGAAACTAAGTCTTACTTCTAAGGAGCTCTCAGACTGGGAATGAAACTGGGGACAGCAAACGTCTTGTTACAACACAACATGATAGAAGAATGTCTGAATCGTTGCAGGCCATCAAGCTCTTTGTGATACCGGTTTGCATGGTACCTGCCACAGAGTCTTCATTTGGCTCAGGCCTCCTGAGCCCTCAGCTCTCATCTTGACAGTAGTTTCCTCTAGGATTCCTTCCCTGATTGACAAGATGCTTTTAATAAACATGGACTGGATCATCTTATCCATCCTTGCCCTTTACCCTGGGGCCCAGCCCAGTGCCTGACACTGAGTCACTATCTGTTGAATGAATTAATGAGGGAAAAAACTCCATTGAAGAGGAAGACTTTGAATTAAGCCCTTGAAAATGAGGTAGAATCTGTTAAAGGAGGACAAAGTAGGAGTAAGAAGGAGTATAACTGTCCAAGGTATCCAAGGTCTGGCGACCTATCACGAAGGCAGGTTCATGTGCAAATGCCCCCAGGGATGGGGAGGGAGGAAGTGATAGGAAACCAGACAGACATTTAAGTTGGAATCAGCATGTAAAAGCCTTGTATGCCAGGATCTTATCCTGGAGGCCACAGGGAACTCGCTGATTTCTGTAAATAAGACATAATCAAATTAGACTTTTATTTTTTCCAAATGATAACCAACAGCAGTAAAGTGAATTGAAGGCTTCCTGGACTCAGGCCAAACACTCCCAACACCTTCTACCCCCTGCTTCAAACATAACCCTTGCTCTTCTTTTAATACCCCCAAATGAATATTTTACATTTTCTGGCAAATTTTTATTATTTTATAGTATAATGAGTTTTCATGTCATAACCTCCCTCTGAGATCCTGTAATACATTGCTCTGCCTATCTTCTTTCCATCTTATAGAAAAAAGATTCTAACCAATGCATGTGACCAGGTACATTCTTTCTGGTTGGTAGGGGTTTCTCTCATCTTTCCTGTGCAGTGGAGTAGAGGCAGGCATGTTTCCCCAGGCCTGAGTACAGCTATCTGGCCAAACCTGGATGCCTGTATACGGCAGAGCCAGGCCTGCATGTTTCCCACAGAACTGAAGACAGCTCTGCCACAGAAGTTATTCCAGCTCTAATAGCATCTCGGTGGGTGAGCTGGTCTCCCGCCATCCTTCGGAACTCCTAGGTATTTGGGAGGTAGTTGTTAACCAGGGCCCCTATTCCAGCATATTTGATGTAAACAGCCAATCCGCTTACATCAACACTTTCCTCAAATCCTTCCTGTGAGGAGACTGCAACCTCTGCCCGCTATTCTGTCTGACTGCATGCTTTGGAGAAAAACAGTGACAACATCCCTTTGAAAGAGAAACCAGAAAAAGAGAGTCCCGAACCACAAGGAAAAAGAAAAAGGTAAGTTGGCCAAGATTTTAAAAGAGCCACATCTTCATAGGCTTCAAGATAAAAACCATTTCTGTCTAGTAAAGGGATTATCCTGGGGTATTTATATGTGGATTTATGGTTAAAAGACAGACTACCTCCTTCCACTTGGTAGGAACTAAACACACAGCTCCTCTTTGCAAGCAAACATTTTCTGAAGAGAGTAGATTGCAGTGGGATCACCCCAGTCTAGACCCTCAGTCCCACTGCTCACCTGTGCAGCCCATTCCCCAACTCCATCTTCCTGCTACCCCTGACAACCCACCTATCCTTCAGCCCTCCAATTCTTCTCTTATCCTCCCTGAGCTTTACCTGCTTTTGCACTTTGCAAAATTCCCTTTGGATCCTATGCTTTCCACCTGTCCTTTCATTAAACAACAACCAAAAAAAAAGAAGAAAGAAAGAATCATCTGTCTCACCTTTGTTCTGTTTGGGAAAACACTCGGTATATTAAGAATAAGGGAATGGACATCCTAGAATAACACACAGCCCACTGGAACTGAAAGGATTCTGTTGCAGTCTTAAGCCAAATCAACCTGGGCAGGCAATATAAACATATTTTCAGCCCCTTATTAAAAAAAGAAAAAAAAGCTCTAGCAATGCTTTGAATGCTTCTAGGGTACACAACATAGGCAATTATGGTTCTTTTTCCCCCATTTCTTCAGCTTTATGTAGTCTTTTTTGTACTAATGAAAATCATGCATTGGAAGTAATGCTGCTTTGTGTTTATAATAAAACCTCATTAATTCAAATGCAACTAATTTATAACTTGTGATAATTTTACCCAACAGAGCTGAATTTGCCGATGTACAATATGTGATTTTGCTAAAAAAAAAAAGCTCTAGCAATGCTTTGAATGCTTCTAGGGTACACAACATAGGCAATTATGGTTCTTTTTCCCCCATTTCTTCAGCTTTATGTAGTCTTTTTTGTACTAATGAAAATCATGCATTGGAAGTAATGCTGCTTTGTGTTTATAATAAAACCTCATTAATTCAAATGCAACTAATTTATAACTTGTGATAATTTTACCCAACAGAGCTGAATTTGCCGATGTACAATATGTGATTTTGCTAAGCAAATTAATAGTTTAAATCAAATTTTAGAAAGACTATTTAACTTTCCCAAACAAATTATCCTTAAGGACATTATTAGGAGGTATTTGTATGCAGAAAAAGGAAAACTAAGACTCATTTGTGGTTACAGCTCCACAGTAGAGATCTTTCCCTTATCTAAAACCCTTAGATACAGACGGATTTCAGAACTCAGAATTTTTCAAGTTTTAGGAAGTTAATAAAGCATTCATGCATGCATGCATGATAAGTCGCTTCAGTCGTGTCCAACTCTTTGTGACCCTGTGGACTGTAGCCCACCAAGCTCCTCTGTCCATGAGATTCTCCAGGCAAGAATACTGGAGTGGGTTGCCGTACCCTCTTCCAGGGGATCTTCCCAACCCAGAGATCAAACCCATGTCCCTCGCATCCCATGCATTGGCAGACAGGTTCTTTACCATTAGCACCACCTGGGAAGCCCATATTATCTATTATATCATACTCTGAGTTGAATCTGAGGCAGTACCCAGTAATCAAAATGCATGAGTATTTACAGTAAATGAGATAATGCTATACATAGCTTATGTAACTTCAGGTCAGTTTGTTCTATCAAATAAGTTCAGATGAGGTCAGGTTTTGCCAAAAATAAATTATGGAAATAACTTCCGCTTTCCCAACCTCTGGAGTGTCTGAATTGTGGATAAGTGCCAGAGGACCTGTGCTAAATTATCCCTTTATGAAAGAAGCAGAACTCTGGTTAATGAATCTCGGGTCATTGCTCAAAGGAAAACTTTGAGAATGATAATGCTGGGATGATTCCTATAACTGACGCTTTCCATCTCTAGACCAGCTTTTCCATCCAATGGCCTACCTTAGCAGTCACTTTGCCTGCCTATACCTGTGTCAGATATAAAAATTCCTCCTTCATGATTCTTCATAGAACAGGATTTAAGCACTGCCTACACACACCTGACTGCCTCCAGAGATGACCACAGATATGCAGAAAAAGCAAGATCACAGTGCCCAAAATAGGCCTCACATTCCACAAACATTTGTCACAAGTGGATAAACGTCTCCATTCTTCCAGTCTCAGGCATCCCACTCCTGAAGAACATCTGTGGATCTCAGTTTATATGCATGCTTGATCTAATCTTTATAAATTGCAATAAATAATCAGATGAAAGTCAAAATCAACCATCCAACATTCCCCAGAAGAGACTTTTTGAAAGAAGTGGGTCAAATAGTCATCAGAACTCAGCTTTAGGAGAAGAGTCATTCTTGGTCCAATAAGAAAAAATTGGTGGGAATTCACACCATACACCATTTAGTGTGAACTTTCTGGGGCTTCAAAGGTGGCACTAGCGGTAAAAACCTGGGCTCCAAAATCACTGTCGATAGTGACTGCAGCCATGAAATTAAAAGACGCTTGCTCCTTGGAAGAGAAGCTGTGACAGACTTAGCCATATGAAAAGGCAGAGACATTACTTGCCAACAAAGGTCCATATAATCAAAGCTATGGTTTTCTCAGTAGTCATGTATGGATGTGAGAGTTGGACCAAACAGAAGACTGAGGGCCAAAGAACTGAGACTTCTGAACTGTGGTGTTGGAGAAGACTCTTAAGAGTCCCTTGGAATGCAAGGAGATTAAGCCAGTCAGTCCTAAAGGAAATCAACCCTGAATATTCTTTGGAAGGACTGATGCTGAAGCTGAAGCTCCATTTCTTTGGCCACCTGATGTAAAGAGCCAACTCATTAGAAAAGACCCTGAAGCTGGGAAAGATTGAAGGCAGGAGGAGAAGGGGACAACAGAGGATGAGATAGTTGGATGGCATCACTGATTCAATGGACATGGGTTTGAACGAGCTCTGGGAGATGGTGAAGAACAGGAAAGCCTGGCATGCTGCAGTCCATGGGGTCACAAGGAGTCAGATATGACTGAGCAAAACAACAAAAGGGGTAAAGAATGCAACTACCAAAGTAGGAGACGTAAGAGATGTGAGTTGGATCCCTGGATTGGACAGATCCCCTGGAAGAAGGCATGGCAACCCACTCCAATATTCTTGCCTGGAGAATCCCATGGACAGAAGATCCTGGGGGATCAAAAAGAGTCACACATGACTGATAAGACTTGGCATGCATGCACGGGGGCCTCCTGAAGTCCTTTTTTTTTTCTTCTTTTTTTAACACTGTTCTAGCTATTGGTTTATCTATCCAACAAACTTCCTAGAGCTGAAAAGAATTAAGCTAAATAAAAAGACAACGTGCCATCTTTTTTCTTGAACAGTTTCCTTCTGAGAGGCTTGTAGAAATTATTTGGTGTGTGTTGTTTATCTGTTTATCCATTCCTTTTGGGTTCTTACATTCTGAACTTGCCAGTCAGGCATCATTTCATGAGAATTTTAATCTGTTTGTTTTTTTTTAAATTGTGCTGAGATTTTTCAATAACCTGTTCTTAGTGAGTTTTCCCCCTTCAGGTATGTCCTTGTCAAATATCATTCTTTTAAAAACCTTGGGAAATATTTACTTTATTACTTTTCTCTTCACTGGCAATATAGTTGTAACCTAAAATAATTTGTTTAATGTCAGTTTTTAAAGGATCACAGATTGCACTAGAAATGTTCATAAAGCCAGGAATTAGAGACCATTTCTCCCTTATTGTCCATGTGTATATATCAGCCCTAATTCACCAGTGGAACTGGAGGTCATTATTTCTGAATTTGCACATTAAAAATAACATCTACCCATAAGGGAATATCTTTAAACCACAAATGCCAGAAATAACAATTGTACTAAACTGCATTTCATGAATACATAATAAAGTTCAATTTACCACTATTTATCATGTTACTTAAATTAAATCTATAATGGAAAAGAGATTTAGTTCTGTTTTGAAAATAACAAATTCCTTTATGCCAATTGCACAAGATTTATATTAGCCCCAACACATCCATGTCAATTAATTTGTTTTTTGCTTAATTACTATTGCTTTCTATTGTTGGTATCCTAGGGGACAATTCATATTCTTTCATGTATTTTTTAAAGCTTAAAGAGACACATACCTATATAATACATTAAAAGTTACTATAATCAGTTGTATTTATTTATACTGTAAAAACTAAGACTTTTAAAAAATGGCATGGTAACTCATGCATAAATTCTCATCCCTTCATAAAACCTCCAACTTACATTTGTATACTTCACTAAGGCTTTGACAGTTGCCTGGAGTTGCTAGAAAAAGTCACTGTGAATGCAGACAGCAAAATTCTCAGAGCTAACATTTGTGCAGTATCACACACATTCACATCAAGATAAGCACACACTCACTTTCAACAACCTGCACATCTTGGCAGATGAAGAAGATAAGAAAGTGCTAAGAGGCCTTGAATTATCAAGTTACTGGGTATTCTTGAAGAAAAAAGAACTCACCATTAATCCTATATTGATTCATTAATATTCTTTATATGAACTATCCAATAGTTTTAACTGTGTCTTCATCTTAGTAAATGGCCCCATGATCTACCCAACCCCCCAGACCAGAAGTCCTAGTCTCTCCTGCAATCAACTGGTCACCAAGACAACACCTATACATTCTGTTCTATGACATCTCTCCAAACCACCTCCTCCCATCCTCCCTGCGCTCTGCAACTATCCGAGTACCAACTCTCCGCTTTCTCTCTTGGGCAGGTGCTTTGGTCTCTTAACTGATTTCCTATGTGACAAGCTGGCTCCCTTCTCTTAAAGAAAAAAGAAAAAAGAAAGAAAAATGGTAATGCTACTTTCTTGCTTAAACTCCATTACCAACTAGACAAAGTACAGATTTTCATCATGGCTTACCAAGTCCTCTATGATCTTCCTTCTGCCTTTGTCTCTAGCTTTTGAAGAAGAAATTATGTCCTCAGTCATGTCCAACTCCTTGAGACACCAGGGACTGTAGCCTGCCAAGCTCCTCTTTCCACTGGATTTTTCAGGCAAGAATACTAGAGTGGGTTGCCATTTCCTCCTCTAGGGGATCTTCACCACCCAGGGATTGAAACCATGTCTTTTGTGTCTGCTGCATTAGCAGGCAGATTCTTTTTACCACCGAGCCACCTGGGAAGCTCATCTCCAGCTTTATCTCCCACCAAATTCTTCTCAAAACAGCTCTAGGCCTCCCCAGCCTAACAGTCATTCCAACTCCTTGAGACACCAGGGACTGTAGCCTGCCAAGCTCCTCTTTCCACTGGATTTTTCAGGCAAGAATACTAGAGTGGGTTGCCATTTCCTCCTCTAGGGGATCTTCACCACCCAGGGATTGAAACCATGTCTTTTGTGTCTGCTGCATTAGCAGGCAGATTCTTTTTACCACCGAGCCACCTGGGAAGCTCATCTCCAGCTTTATCTCCCACCAAATTCTTCTCAAAACAGCTCTAGGCCTCCCCAGCCTACAAGTCACTGGCCCTGGTATAGCCCTTCCCAAATGTTCTCCCTGTGAGTACCCACACCATGCATTTGTCTGGGTTCAGCTGAAGTCTAACACTTCCCCAAATCTCTCCTAGTTCCCTTCTTGCTCCATAGGAAAAGATCAAGCCCTCTTTATTACACTCTCACTTCCCATACATAATCCTAATCGAACACTTGATCATTTTTTATTGTTCTCATTTGCTTATATGTCTTTCCCTTGTGTGGAAATCTTCGCAGACTAAGCTGTGACTTATTTATCATTGTATCCTCTATACCTAGCACAGTTTATGCATATAGTAAATGCCTAATCAATAGTTATTTAGCAAATTCGGGATAAACTTGCATAGATGTTTATTCATGATTCTAGGTACCCTCATGCTAAAGGAGGAAGCTTCTCTGGTAGGAACACCCTAACTGTTGTGAAATACCCTCTGGCATCCCTAAAGTATGTTTTCTAATGAACATTCTATTTAAAACCTAAAGTCAAATACATTTCCTTTGGTGGCATATAATGACCACATTTTTGCTGTGGCATTATCTTGAAAACGCACACTACTTAGTACTTATCAGGTGGCAGGTTTATCACCAGAACAAGGCTCAAAAAATTCTTGAAGAAACAGCTTTCCCAGCAGCTACCGTTTCCAAAGTCTCCTTTAAATACCAAAGGAGGCAGGCTGACTCAGCACTTCTAGCAACACTCTCCTTCAAACAAGCTCTGCAACAGACCATCTGAAACTTCCGTCTGTTCTGCCAGAGAGGATGTCAGTGGTTTAAAAGAGGGTAGGGGACACTTTCCCTCCCAGAACTGCCATGTGAGGCATCAGGCATCCCCTTACCAGGTTAGGAAGTGTAGCACGAAGCACAGAGAAAACTGGCCCAGATTCTGCCATCACAGTGCAATGGGGGGAGGCAAGTTTAGAATGCAGTCCCCAATATTTTCTCAATCCAAACTCAAAGTACCTATTATACAAATAGAAGTGTTCACTGGGAAATAATCAAACCACATATTTTAATCAGGAAATACGGACAACCACGATACAGACAGAGTTTAGGAATGAATAAAGCTAAAATATCCTTGGAAAGACACGATTCTCTTCACAGTACATGCTCACAAAAAAGAAAAAAAAGAAAGAATAAGGAAAGATAATCACAGAGAAACAATATTCAACTTAGACTGTACTCTAAAGAAAGCAGAAAATAAAAATCTTAAACCCAGATTTTTACATCTCAAGAGCTCGCATTTTACTAAAGTGCTACCGAAGAAATTCCTGCATATTATATGCTTGGTCTGATCAGTTTTAAAAATCACTATAACTAAATGAGGCCATTCTCCTCGATGAAACAAGCAGAAGACCAGACTTAGTTAAGCAAAAATTTCTTGAGCACAGAAAATCCTGCTGAAATCTGAAAAATGTAATCTTAAAGAGAAAACACTGATATAAATTATCTTCTTATAGTTCAGAATATTCACAAGAATCTGGCAATAAAGAGGACTGAGAACATTAGCTTAAATACTACCCAGTTTGTATTAAGCAAATGTATCTCTTTTCCTTGAAATAAATACTCACCAGACTACTTTCTCACCTCAAGGGTGAAACTCAATGGCAGGTTTCAAGATAGCTTTGACATGAACTTGTGTATCAGGAAAGCAGAGAAATAGCTCCATAATCATGTTTAATCCTTTAAAGCTGTGATTGAGAAGTGGCATTTGGACAGGATTTAAACTTGGCTTTGGCCAGGAAAAAGATTAAACCAACTCCAGTTCTCTCCTACCTTATTTTTTTCTCATTAGTTAGAAGTCACATAGGAAATGAAATTATTATAAACATATTTAAGTTGTTTAAATAACTTTAAAAACATAGCTTACAATCACTGCATTTTAAAATTCAATAAATCCTCTCATTTATTAGTTACGGAATATAGTTGCCTTTAACCTAATAAACTGAAAAACATGGCTTTAAGGAATACTCTTTCTTGGCAAGAATTAAATTGGCTTGGCTAATTTACATTGTTTTAAATTTAGAGAGAACTGTGTATTGACTCATGATTACAATACATAAACCATTTCCATGAAATGGTCTGAATTAACCTCCATGCTATTTATATAAACAGCACATATCACTGGATGCATTGCAGTCTACTAGATAGGAATTTTTTCAATCAGCAAATTAAGCTTGCAATTTAATCCTTAACTATGAGAATAAGGGAAGTTTAGTCTTTCACTATTTTTTATATGATAGGAGTTCATTATTTCTGTATGTTTTTATATATCAAAAGTAGTTGTTAGTGCCTAAGTTAATGCAAAATTATGATTTTGAGGATTTGAGTGTATATTTATAAAATTTATGTAATAAAATCAAAAGCAGCTAAACTATAGATGAAATGATGACAGCCAAGTTAGTTCACAGATATGTGTAACGAATGAGTTGGTCCCCAAATCTTCCTGAGCTTATTGATTAGAAGGTTATCCAACGATAGTGTTCACTCTTAAGACCATAATGACAACAGAACTACCGTAAAATTTTCACCTGTAAGTTAGGAATTACATCCTAATTCTGTCTATAGTCATTTATCATCGAATCAATGAGGAATTTACATCAACTCAAAACAAAATAAAAATATCCAGGATTAAATTTCTTAATAAAATCTGGCACCGATAAAAGACTTGAACAATAGGCATTTGAAAGCGGGCAGGGAAAACACTGAAAGAATTAATGATTACAACCTCTAAATGAAGGGGGCTTCCCTGGTGGCTCAGAGGTTAAAGTGTCTGCCTGCAATGCAGGAGACCTGGGTTCGATCCCTGGGTCTGGAAGATCCCCTGGAGAAGGAAATGGCAACACACTCCAGTATTCTTGCCTGGAGAATCCCATGGACAGAGGAGCCTGGTGGGCTACATTTCATGGGGCCACAAAGAGTTGGAGATGACTGAGTGACTTCATTTCACTTCACTTCTAAAAGAAGACATATTGTCTTTAAACAAAGCACTGGTAGTAACATGACAATCTGATTTTAGAACCTTTTACAGTCACACACACAGAAAAATCAGAGATTTTTAATTGCATGTTTTCTTTGGTAAGTTCCATATTATATTTTAAACTGAAATATTTTATGTCTAAGTTATTTGTTATCAGTATTTTATGCATCCTAAATCTCCCCTTCTACTGCAGATAGATTTAGCAAAAGTATTGTTTTTAATACTGATATGTTTGGCCTATAGCATTCCAAAGATAACTGGATCAAAATGAAACACTTGATCTGTTCAGACAGAAAGAGATCAGTGGTTGCTAAGAGCTGGTATGTTTGGAGGGGTGGGCAGTGAGAAGTGACAGCTTGCAGATGGGCATGTGGCTTCTTTTGGGGACCATGGAAATGTTATTAAAACTGACTGTGGTGATACTTGCTCAACTGTGTGATTATCCTGAAAATATTGAATTGTACACTTTAATTGGATAAATTTTACAGTATGTGATTTACATCTCAATTGTTTAAAAAGTGAACCACAAAGTTAATAAAAATATATAAAAATGAAAGAAGTGGGAAAAATTTATTTTACTCCAAAACTCTTATGTCCCTCCAGTCTCAGTGAATTTTTGTTTCCTCCAATAGAGCATGTTCAGTCCTACTTCAGGACATTTGCTTGAATGTGATCTGTTCTCTGCTTAAACCCCTCATTCCCCAAGTCTTCACATGTCTGGCTCCTTTTTTTCCTCTCTTTGCATACTACATCTAAGGACTACCCAGTTAAGCTACCCCATCACTCACCATTATATAACCATCTTTTCCATTTTTCATTGTATCATTTTCCGTTTTAGATGAGTGGGGAGGATACTGACCTTGCCTGTCTTATTGACTGAACCCTTCGGACAGTGTATAAAACAGAATAGGTGTTCAATAAACACTTGTCAAATGAATCATTTCTATGGAATTTTATATCTCACAACTTTAGATGTTGTCTAGTCAAGAGCAGATACTGATACCTTAGACATAGAAATGTCAGTAGAACAGAAGCAAAATACTTGACACCATTCATCAGGATCCTGGGTCTTGCCTAATTGCATCCATCAGAGAATTGAATTTGCTGTACGTTTAGGTAATATGCCAGTTTAGGGAGGGGTGCAGTTTGCTTCTATTTTCTAATTCTTTTCTCACGAGAGCAAAAATATTCTTGTTTGGCAGAGGAAGTCCATGAGAAATAGAAAGAATGTAAAATAGCAATACCATCAGGATATCTCCAGGGCTTCGTTTTTCATTACAAACAAAATGAACATAGCTTATTCAAAAGAAAATGTAATCTACTATTTTATTAAATAAGTAATTGAAAACAAATCTAAAGAAAGTAACAAAGACTGGTATTTTATGTACTTACACTTCAAAAGAACATTGACCTAAAACAGTAATGATAATAGCTAAAAGCTTTTCTCTGTGCCAGGTACTATTTTAAGCACATTCTTTGTTTCAAATCATTTAATCATCAAAAAACTCTATATAATGGGCACTATTATTATCCTCATTTCACAGACTTTAAAAACTGAAGCACAAAGATTTTAAGTTGCCCAATGTCCCGCAGTTAATAAGTGTGACTAGAATTCAAATCCAAAGATCCAAACTTTAGTTTGCATTCTTACTAGGACACTACATAATCTCATCTAGGACACTATGTAATCTCATTAGGATAGAGGTAAAACATAAGAGTAGAAATAACATATAAAATTCCTATCAGAGTCTAGAATTTTGCAGGAACATGATAGTGTTCTTAGCAACATTTTAATTCTCCATCATTTGAGAGATGGCTATTCAGAGGGCACTAGCCTCTATCAGGGGACATGCCTCAAGTCCTTGATCCTAAGCTTGTTAGGAAGAATTTATCAAAGCTGAAGTTAGGCATTGGCCTGGGCTCAAGAACTCCAAGGTCAAGACTTAGGAAGCAATTGCAGTAATGAACAGAAAGTCAAGTAAAAGATGTAAGAGATGAGAATCACCTGGTCAAATAAATTTCAAATATCCTGTAAGCCTGATAGATAAAGTCAAGGAGAGGAACAACAGAAATCAGGGAGTGGATATTAAAGGAAGCTGTTGAAACCAATGATAATAAAGAGGTGGAATAAGACCAGAGAAGGTAGAGGGACTGTGGGTCTTTATATGCAAATGGTCAGGGGCAATTTCCTCCCATACCACACTTTGGCTCGTTCACTAACTTTGTGTTCTTAGAACCTTCTGCATCCCCACAAATCCCGACAGCTCCATTTCATAGTGGAAGAAACTGATTATAATATAAGTAACTTTCCAGAGAGCCTACTTATAATCAGTGATGGAAATGAAGTTTCCTTTCCCAAGAAAAAATCTAGGATGACTGAGAGACCTATCCCAATACTGAAAAAAATCACATCTTCTATGTTTTTGCTTTGTAGTTTCCTTTCTTACTGAAGGATAAGCCTTAAGAAAGAGAATGAAAGAGGAAAGCCAAGAATGGGATGGATAATATCAATTCCATCCCAGTGGCTGAGGATGACTTTTTCCTTCCATCAGCAATGTCTTGGCTATATTTAGCTGGCCCCAAGGGGTGAAACAGAGAAGGCAATGGCACCCCACTCCAGTATTCTTGCCTGGAAAATCCCATGGATGGAGGAGCCTGGTGGGCTGCAGTCCATGGGGTCGCTAAGGGTCGGACACGACTGAGTGACTTCACTTTCACTTTTCACTTTCATGCATTGGAGAAGGAAATGGCAACCCACTCCAGTGTTCTTGCCTGGAGAATCCCAGGGACAGCGGAGCCTGGTGGGCTGCCGTCTATGGGGTCACATAGAGTCGGACACAACTGAAGTGACTTAGCAGCAGCAGCAGCAGCAGCAAGGGATGAAAATTACTTTCACTGAAGTGTTGGGAAAGCCAGAAACACTCTATAAGCATCCAGGTGTATTTTTAGTAAGGAATCCGAAGCAGGATCCAGAAAAATACCTCTTTATTAAATACCATCTGAAATTATGTCAGAAGCATAAATATATGTGTGATATTCATATAAAAAATAGTTTTCACCTACAGATCACTATTTTGAATATTGTCAGAAGTCAATTCCCTAGGTGAACAATTAAAAGAGGATTTGTCAGAAGTAATAATTCTCTTGACTCACTTCCCTGTTTCATTGTTTACAAAGTCTCTGTGAAACTTTAGAAAGAACATGGAATCATTTCTAAGTTAGACCTGAAGAGGAAAAAGGATCTTCTTTTTAAACTGAGAGGTTAT
This sequence comes from Madoqua kirkii, assembly GCA_006408675.1. Lineage (NCBI taxonomy): Eukaryota > Metazoa > Chordata > Mammalia > Artiodactyla > Bovidae > Madoqua > Madoqua kirkii. Next base: position 51,862 of record SJYC01114258.1, on the reverse strand, counting down.
TTCTCAAAAATGACCACAAAGTGAGTCAAAGATATCACTGAAGTAATACATCAGAGTTCTGAGCAATGTAGGAATTGTTTGAATTGTGAATCTAATTTTATATTTTCCCTAACTTCTTCTGAAATAAGCTTCCAATTTAGGGTCCCATCTGTAAAGTAATAAAAATTATCTACTTATAAGCACTAAGAGAAGAGAATTTCCTGGTATGGCAATCTGGTACCTCATTATCTGGTGAAAAATGTCTACATATTCAGGATTATGAATGTCACTAATACATCTAAAATCAGCACGTGTCAGTCATCAATATTCATATTGCTCAAACAAAACAGCTCATACTGTAGCTGCTCATAAATCTTGCAGAAATGGGGGTGAGGGGAAGAAAAGGGAGAAGTGAAGAGATAAAGAAAGAAAGAGCTCAGGGATATATTGAACACAAGAGGGGTCTCCATTCATTCAGTCTAACATCTGCTCAGCCTGAAGTGGAACCACCTGTTAGTTTATTAAATTGTAGAATTAATTTATGTGGAAATAAGAGAGGAGGGGGAAATGAGGCTTTAATTCATACCAAAGGGAGGAAATATATATAATACATATATGTATGTATGTGTGTGTGTATATATATATCCTATATTCCTAGCTGGAAAAAAAAAAAAAAACAGGCTTCCATGGGCATAATCAGTGCCATGAATGACTAGCCTCATTATATAATTAATTGAAGGAATAAAATGTTTCCCATGACTGTTATGTGGCCTATTGCCTGTAATGTATTCATCGGCTATTTCTTTGGTCCTCCTTGAAGAAAAAGACCACTGATCCCTTAGCAATTGCACAGCAACAGCAGCAAAACAAAGAAAGTCCATAAGGATTTTAACAACACCGAAAAAGGTCTTACCTTCTAAACAGTCATCTATTTACCCACTTTTGTGGGGGATATTTTCATTTCTCCTCAGCAGAGCAGAAGAGAATAATTCAGCTTCAGCTAAGGGAGCATAGGAAATCTTGCTCTGAGTAATGCAGAAGTCTCCATTAACCTCTCTGCCTCCTTTAATGAAAGACATACTGCTTTGCTTCCTCCAATAGTCTCAAATCTCAGGATCTCAAATTTGCTAAATTAAAGTGATGGGTATTATATCTAGAGTTGATTTCCTTTTATGTTTGCCAAGAATGTCAGATGGTCATCAAGAAACACAAATATGAACGAGATGAGAAGAGCTGTATAAACTTTTCTACGAATCTAGATAGAGATTTCTCAATATCTCTATATGTTAACATGCTGCTTTTGTTTTTTACAGCCTGTGGACTGGTTATCTAAATTGATCACACTTACCTAAGGCACTGTATATGACAGCCTCTCCCAAGGTCTGTTTAATAATCACGATAATTTGGAATTTTCTTTTTTGGGGGGAAGGGGTGAATTACTTTTGAGTTGCCTTTTAACTGTTTTTCAAACAACTACAGCTGTCCTTTTCTAAAGACTATTTCTTCCATGCAGCCTAGACCTTATGAAGCAGTTTCCCTAAACCATGCTTTTTGTTTGATTAATGTTCATAAACTTTCCGGGTAAAAACAAAAAGATTATTTCAAGTTGCATCATTTTCATCTCTTGAAAAAGTTACCCAAAAAATTTAGGCCAACTTTCCATAAAGCTTTTTATAAAATGCAGTGGAAAAGCCAGTTTTCCCTGGAGACTTATTCAATTACATGGATTGCGTGGTATAACCCTAAGAGAGAGGAGCATTCAAAATTGTGTTTTTCTGATCATGGAAATGAGTGTAAAGAGAGAAATCTAAGAAATTCAGTTATCTCCCTAGGTGTCACTCAGTTTAGGGACTAATATAATTGGCTATAAATAATATGAGTACATTTCGGCAGAACCTCTGTGGGTTTCATTACAAATCCCCTTGCCACTGAGGTGCTGACAATTGGGCTTGCCACATGGGTGAGATGGGGTTGCAACTGCAAAGAGGTTACTTTGCCAACCACTGGTTTTCTTCATTTTCATGGTCTTCTTTACATATTTTAATTAACATACCCAATGTGACATTTTATGCATGTATTGCCTTTTCAACACACACCAAAATGACCTTTTAAAGTAATGGTTTTAAAAACCCGAAAGCAATACTTGATTACCAACTCAGTGCCATATAGCATAACTTTTTGTGCTTTTTTTTCATGCTCCTGAAATTGAGTGGGATGCTACAACACTGGAGGATATGAATAGGAATAGCTGATGTAATAGAATTCTAGCTCCCACAGGACCGTGCTAGTGGCCCACTCTGACTTTGTCTGTGTGGGGATTTCCCTTGACCACATTCCAGCCAAGATTTCCCAGCTGTGGAATGGGAAAAGTTGTAGCTCTCTACTTTATTGATTGCACATAGTTGGCCATCAATAAAATTTGTTGATTTTATCCTAATTAAGCCTTTGAAAATTGAAGCATGTTGATAGAATGTTTGACTAGTGCCACGAAAGATGAGGCTTTTGTAACTATGCCCAAATGGATGGGCAAACGCAGATGTATTTCGAAGTCATCCAGTGTTCCAAAGAGTTTTTCAAATGTTTTGAGTTTAACCAAATCCTAAACACATTGTGCCAAGTACTATTTTCCTTTAAGTCTCAAACCCATGTGAATTTTAAGGGAAATTAAATCCACATGTTTCTGATTCATTTTTACTTAAATCATTAAATGCTGTTTTGGATGAGCCATTTGACTTTCAAGAAGCTTTTCTTCGTAAACTCTTTTACGCTTTTTTGGTGTGGGGTCAAAAGCAGGAAGTTATACTTTGACAATGATAAATGAATTGTGACATCAAACACTGCAAATCCAAACCCCAGTACTCTAACAATACTTCAGCAGTTGACAAATTCATTTTCCTAATTTTGTGTCAGGAAAGGCTAGCATTTTTCTTTATCTTGTCAGCATAACCTAAGAGGCAAAATATCTTACATATAAGCACAATACCACATAGAATCCAGATTTGGGATTTTATTGTTTTTGGAAAAAGAGGCAAAAGCACCATTTGCAGCTCTGTTCTATTTTGACAAACTTACCCAAGGAAAAGTTGAAAAATATATAGTACAGAATACTTTCTGCCTCATGCAAACTGTTATCCTGAGCAAAATGCCTCATAAATGCTATGCAAAGTCTGATAGGATGTTGCCCAGGACAGTGCAAAGAAAACAGTTATCAAATTATTGGTCCCTAGAGATTATCATGGGCTTCCCTGGTGGCTCAGATTGTAAAGAATCTGCCTGCAATGCAGGATACCCAGGTTCAATCCCTGGGTCAGGAAGATCGCCTGGAGAAGGGAATGGCAACCCACTCCAGTATTCTTGCCTGGAGAATTTCATGGACAGAGGATCTTGGCAGGGGAGAGATTATCATACTAAGTAAAGTACATCAGACAGAGAAAGACAAACATCATATGATATCACTTATATGTAGAATCCAAAAGCAATTCAAATGCACTTATTTATAAAACAGATACACAGGCATAGGATAAAGCATCTGCCTGCAATGCAGGAGACCTGGGTTCAACCCCTGGGTTGGGAAGATCCCCTGGAGGAGGAAATGGCAACACACTCCAGTATTCTTGCCTGGAGAATCCCATGGACAGAGAAGCCTGGTGGGCTAGAATCCACAGAGTGGCAAAAAGTCAGACACGACTGAGCGACTTAACTTGACTTTCAGAGATTATCATACTAAGTAAAGTACATCAGACAGAGAAAGACAAACATCATATGATATCACTTATATGTGGAATTCATAAGCAATTCAAATGCACTTATTTAGAAAACAGATACACAGGCATAGACAACAAATACATGGTTACAAAAGAGGAAAGGGTGGGGAAGGGGTAAACTAAGAGTTTGGGATTAACAGACACACACTACTATACATTAAATAAATAAATAGCAAGGACCTACTGTATAGCATGGAACTATATTAAATATCTTATAATAACCTATAATAGAAAAGAATCTGAAAAAAGGATATGTATATATGTGTATGTATATATATATATATATATATATATATATATATATGAATCACTTTCCTGTACATCTGAAATGTAAATCAACTATACTTCAATTTAAAAAAATAATGTGTTCTCTCTTATATATTAAATATCTTATAATAACCTATAATAGAAAAGAATCTGAAAAAAGGATATGTATATATGTGTATGTATATATATATATATATATATATATATATATATGAATCACTTTCCTGTACACCTGAAATGTAAATCAACTATACTTCAATTTAAAAAAATCATGGGTTCCATCTTATCCTTCTCTTGATTTCATAGTTCACATTAAGGCCTCCCTCTATAACATTTTACTTTTAAACAGCTTTAATTTCTCCCCATCATCTCTAACTTCAGTTTTTCATAAGCCTTCTCCATCCTTCAGGAAAAAGAAACAAATATTTGATCTGGTTGCCTCCTCCCTTTAGCCTGCTTCCTGCATCATTCCTTCCTTTCACTTCTAAATTTCTAAAGCTTCATCTCACTACTGTTCTCTCCCTCCTAACAGCTGTCCCCTTAACTTCTTAGAGATAATGTTCAAATCTCCTTTTTTAGTCTTGCTCTTGAAGCCTACTGAACAATCCCACATATATGTCTTGCCACCATTTCAAACTCAATTTGATGAAACTTTAACCAAAACTCATTCCCTGCTGCTGACTTCCCTGTTACTGTGACTGCCAGGGAGCTTGAAACTGCTTTGTCACATTTCTAGTCAGGAGCCAATTTGGGGGGCAACTGGCATGATAATGCACGTTGCACTCTCCCATCCTTTTCATTTCTACCACTCAGCACTTCGCTACCTTATAACTGTGCCTACTAAATGATGTGTTTATCTTTAGTTTTCGCCCAAGATTCCAGATATATTTTGGCCAAGAGATTAATCTTTTTAAAATACCCTTAGCTGACTTTACTCCCCTACTTGAAAACTTCACAGATACCCCATTGTGAAGAAAAACAAAATTTAAGGTATGCCTTAACCTGCCTTCTTGGGCTTCCCTGGTGGCTCAGACAGTAAAGTGTCTGCCTGCAATGTGGGAGACCCGGGTTCGATTCTTGGGTCGGGAAGATTCCCCTAGAGACAGAAATGGCAACCCACTTCAGCACTCTTGCCTGGAAAATCCCATGGACAGAAGAGTCTGATAGGCTACAGTCCATGGGGTCGCAAAGAGTCGGACACGACTGAGCGACTTTACCTACTCACTTAACCTTACCTACTTAAAGTAGTCGGAAATTCTTTACAGTCTGGTTTTAACCCAAAATTTTCATGAATTCTCTTTTCTAGGCCAGTTGATCTACTAATGTTCCCCAACATAACTTCTGCCCCCCACCCTCAACTCACCTCCCTTCTACCTCCAAATCTTCCCTTTCCAACATGATCCAGCTCTCATCCATCCTCATCCATGGATGTTTTCCAGATCAGGCTTAACCAGCCAAAAAGTCTTCCCTTCTCTTCTACTCATAGCCCTTATTTTCTCTATTATAATCATTTGTCTTGTGATACCTTTTGTAAAATTCTGAAGGTGTTGCCCTTCTCACATGGTTATGACTTGTATCATAACTATACTTTAAGCTCCTTAAAAACAGGAACCATCTATTGCTCATGTGTTTCAATAACTATTTGATTAATTAGACTATTAATAGCAAAGAAATAATATTAATCATCAGCTTTAAAATGGAGTAGGTACTAGTCTCAAGTCTATTAAATATACCTTGATGCCTAGTGATTGTCCTATATATACATCGTCACTATAAATAAACCTTAACATCATATTTCAATATCATGAAGTTATACTCTGATGAGAAAGAAAACTACTTCAGTCACACTATAATGTAATATGCTGAGACTAACATACAACTTCAGTATGCTTGAGGAATTCAGGTACAAAAAACATCTAAAGATGGAGAAAATGTATGATAAATGGAGCTATACAAATCAATGGCAATGACACATATTTAAACAATTTAATAGCCCATAATTACAGGGAATTTATTATACTCTAGGCTCTGTGCTAATCCCTTTAGACACCTCACTTAATCTTCTCAACAAACCTGTAACTAGGTATTACTATTCCATTTTGGGTTTCCCTACTGGCTCTGATGATAAAGAATACACCTGCAATGTGAGAGACCTGGGTTTGATCCCTGGTTGGGAAGATCCCCTAGAGAAGGAAATGGCAATCCACTCCAGTAATCTTGTGTGAAGAATGCCCATGGACAGAGGAGCTTGACAGGCTATAGTCCATGGGATCAAAAGAGTCGGAGTGACTCTTTGTGTGACTACTGAGTGACTAAGCACAGCACAGTATTCCATTTTACCAATGAAGAAAGACTAGGGCTCAGAGAGGGTAAACAACTTACCCAAAGTCACAGAACCTATAAATGGAATAATTAAGTTGAAAGCACTTGTGGAACCCAAAGCCAGAGATTGTAACCCTTACATATCACTCAAGTACATCGTCTACTTGGAATATACATCAAGTATGTTTCAGTTTGAATCCATTCACCAAAGATTGACCTTTCATTTTCATTTTATTTTATAACAGCCTCTGGCCTAGATGATAGATAGATATAAATAGACAGATATTCTGAAAACTCAACAGTAACATTTTATGATGTTTTAAAATTGAGGCCAAAAAAAAATCACTGATTTGAAAAAAATATATATCACCAGTTTGAACATTCTTTGAGGAAGAGTAAATTATATGTGTTATAATGAAAGATGTTCTAGATGAAGAGACAGAAGGGATGTAATTTCACATTGCAGCATTTACACAGATTACTCACTTGACCAAAGCACAGGGCCTCTCTGGGCCTCTTTTCCTACATCTGCTCAATGAACTAGGTGATCTCTAATTATCCCTTTCAAATTTAAAATTCTCTGATCCAATCAATATTCACAAGTCAGAAGCAATGAGGAATAGCAAGCATTTTCTAGATATATTCAAACTCTCAGTAGCATTATATCTAAAATTCAAGCCCTGATTTGAATTTCCCATTACTGGTATAATCATGCTATTTAATCATGGTTCACACTCAGGAATTCTGAATCACAATCATTCATCACTTGTGGGATTTTCTGACTAGACAATAAGCTCCTTGAAGAAAAGGACTGAGTGTCATTTAATTCTACAGTCTCAGTGCTTACATTCACAGTGACATACAATACAAGCTTCCTACATATTGGCTGAATGAATACGTGAGAATTTAGGGACACATAGAAAATACAGGTAACCACAGTAACCTGTGCTAATTCAGGGAAGAAAGAGCAGCAATAAATAATGTAAAAATGTTTTTTCCCAGAAAAAATACTTGCAAACTTCTTATCTTGCACCTCTTATCTAGTAGTCTTCAAATGTGTGGTGCAGATGATTGCTGCTGTGCGAAGATGCACCACATCCAACCAACACAGTGAAGCACATCCAGTGAGAAGCCAGGAAGTTCACTTCCGGCATCTGCTACAAAGGCAGCACTGCTCTTGAACAAACCAGCAGTTGAGGGAGCAACAGTGGCTCTTAATATAGGTTTACTTTCTTCCAGAATATTACAAATCAAATATTCGTGTATCACACATCATCAAAATTACTAAAATTTGTTGATGCTCTGACAGATTCAAACAATATATGTTAAATCAAAAAGAAATCAAATGTAAGTTATTGGTATCAGTAAGGCATTTTAGGTGGCCAGACACAAACTTAGCAAATGGAAATAACTCCAACACAGTAGTTAAATGCCCTTTAGAAAATATAATGGAGACTTCCCTGATGGTCCAGTGGTTAAGAATCTGTCTGCCAATGCAGGGGCCACGGGTTCAATCCTTGGAAGATATCACGTGCTGAGGGGCAGCTAAGACTATGCACTACAACTACTGAAGCCTGGGCGTGCTAGAGCCTGTGATCCACAGCAAGAGAAGCCTGCACACAGCAACTACTAGAGAGCAGCCCTGCTCCCCAAACTAGAAAAAGCTGTGAGCAGCAACAAAGACCCAGTATAGCCACCAATCAGCTCATAAAGAAAATATAATGGAAGACAGGATATCATTCTCAACAGGAGCCAGTTGTCTGAGATAAAGTCCTCCAGCATAAAATGTCCTAATAATGAAAGTACTCTATGGAAAAAATCTTACACTTTATTAAAGAACATAAGGAATATTTTATTAATTGGAGAAATATACCTAGTTCCCCCAAAAAATGTTCTAATATTTTTAAGCATAAATTCTCTCTTCAAATTAATCTATACATTTAGTGCAATCCCAATTAAAACCCCAATGGTAAAATTTTATGGAACATGACAAGTTGATTCTAAAATAATATAAAGATAAAAGCCAAGAATGTTTGAAAAAACAATGTGGTGGCACTTACCCTACCAGATGTCAAAATACATTTAGGGATAATGTAACCAAAAGATTATTATATTGATGTGAAAATAGACACAATTCTGTGGAACAGACTAAAGAATCTTAAAACATATCCATGGATATGTAGGATTTGTTTTATTATAAACAGGGCATTACAAGCACAAAAGGGAATACAGGACAAAGGGACTACTTAATAAACGCTACTAAGAATTGCAAATATGAAAGAAGAGCTTTTAAATCTTCAGGCAGTAAAAACCCTGCTACACAACATACAAAATTCACAAGTCATAAAAAGTATAGTTTTGGGTACCTAAAATTTTTAAATTTCTGTGCAGAGATGACAATAGACAAAATTAAGATAAGCAACACTCACCAAAAGACACTATTAAGTCAGTAAAGAGCACACTGAAAATGGAAGATCTTTTCAGTACATGTATATAACAAAGAACACATAACCAGATTACGTAAACAATTCCTACAGATCAATATTTTAAAAGAAAGATGATCTAATAGAAAAAAAAGTCAAGAAATTTAGACCACGTGCCGTATGTGAGGTATTTCACATAAGAGAATATCCAAATGAACACTAAACATATGAAAGTGTTCAGTCTCATCGATCATCAGGGAAATGACACTAAAACCGCACTGAGATCATTACATACCCACCAGAATGACTGAAATTTTAAAAAGAAAAAGAAAAAAAGAATGGAAATATCAAGAGTTGGTAAAGATATGGAGCTGGTGAGACTCTCATACACTCCTGAATGTAAGATTGGTGAATGTAAGAATAAGTGAATGTAAGATTGGTACAATCTCTTTGTTGTTGTTCAGTCACTAAGTCATGTCCAACTCTTTGTGAACCCATGGACTGTAGTGTGCCAGGATCCTCTCTCCTTCATTATCTCCTGAAGTTTGCTCAGATTCATGACCATTGAATCAGGGATGCCATCCAACCATCTCATCCTCTATTGCTCCCTTCTCCTCCAGCCCTCAATCTTCCCCAGCATCAAAGTCTTTTCCAATGAGTTGGCTCTTGGCATCAGGTAGCCAAAGTATTGGAGCTTCAGCATCTGTCCTTCCAATGAATATTCACGGTTGATTTCCCTTCACATTAACTGCTTTGATCTCCTTGCTGATTTGAACTCTCAAAAGTCTTCTTCAGCACAATTTGAAAGCATCAGTTCTTTGGTGTTCAGCCTTCTTCATGGTTCAGCTCTCACACTCATACAGGACTACTGGGAAAGCCATAGTTTGACTAGACAGACCTTTGTCAGCAAAGTGATGCGTCTGCTTTTTAATACAGTGTCTAGGTTTGTCATAGCTTTCCTTCCAAGAATCAAACATCTTTTAATTTCACAGCTACAGTCACTGCCTTCAGTGATTTTGGAGCCCAAGAACATAAAAATCTATCACTGTTTCCACTTTTTCTTCCCTTCTCTTAGCCATGAAGTGATGGGACAAGAGGTATGATCTTCATTTTTTTAACGTTGTGTTTCAAGCCAGTTTTTTCATTCTCCTCTTTCACCTTATCAAAAGGCTCTTTAATTTCTCTTCAGTTCAGTTCAGTTACTCAGCCATATCCAACTCTGCAACTCCATGGACTGCAGCATGCTAGGCCTCCCTGTCCATCACCAACTCCCGGAGCTTACTCAAACTCATGTCCATTGAGTTGGTGATGCCATCCAACCATCTCATTCTCTGTTGTCCCCTTCTCCTCCAGCCTTCAATCTTTCCCAGCATCAGAGTCTTTTCCAATGAGTCAGTTCTTTGCATCAGGTGGCCAAAATATTGGAGTTTCAGCATCAGTCCTTCCAATGAATATTCAGGACTGATTTCCTTTAGGATGAACTGGTTGGATCTCCTTGCTGTTCAAGGGATCCTCAGGAGTCTTCTCCAACACCACAGTTCAAAAGCATCAATTCTTCTGTGCTCGGCTTTCTTGATAGTCCTGCTCTCACATCCATACATGACTACTGAAAAAAATCATAGCTTTGACTAGATGGATCTTTGTTGTGACAAAGTAATGTCTCTGCTTTTTAATATGCTTTCTAGATTGGTCATAACTTTTCTTCGAAGGAGCAAGCGTCTTTGAATTTCATGGCTGCAGTCACCATCTGCAGTGATTTTGGAGCCCCCTCAAAAAATAAAGTCTGTCACTGTTTCCACTGTTTCCCCATCTATTTGCCATGAAGTGATGGGAGCAGATGCCAGAAACTTAGTTTTCTGAATGTTGAGTTTTAAACCAACTTTTTCATTCTCCTCTTTCATATTCATCAAAAAGCCCTTTGGTTCTTCTTCACTTTCTGCCGTAAGGGTGGTGTCATCTGCATATCTGAGGTTATTGATATTTCTCCTGGCAACCTTGATTCCAGCTTGTGCTTCATCGAGTCCAACCTGAGAGTTGGACTGTGAAGAAGGCTGAGCACCAATGAACTGATGCTTTTGAACTGCGGTGTTGGAAAAGACTCTTGAGAGTCCCTTGGACAGCAAGGAGATCCAACCAGTCCATTCTGAAGGAGATCAACCCTGAGATTTCTTTAGAAGGAATGATGCTAAAGCTGAAACTCCAGTACTTTGGCCACCTCATGAGATGAGTTGACTCATTGGAAAAGACTCTGACAGTAGGGGGGCTTGGGGGCAGGAGAAGAAAGGGATGACAGAGGATGAGTTGGCTGGATAGCATCACTGACTCAATGGACGCAAGTCTGAGTGAACTCTGGGAGTTGGTGATGGACAGGGAGGCCTGGCGTGCTACGATTCAGGGGGTCACAAAGAGTCGGACACGACTGAGCTACTGAACGGAACTGATAAATTAAATAAGCAAGGTGACAATATACAGCCTTGATGTACTCCTTTCCCAATTTTGAACCAGTCTGTTGTTCCATGTCCAGACCTAACTGTTGCTTCTTAACCTGCATACAGATTTCTCAAGAGGCAGGTGAGGTAGTTCCTCTTCACTTTCTGCCATTAAGAGTGATATCATTTGCATATCTGAGGCTGTTGATATTTCTTTAGTCAAGTGTTATCTACTAAAATCTAACATATGCACACTCTAAACATACACAGTCTCCTTGGTGTATTCCCAACAAAAATGCAATCCACCATAAACTATACGGCAGTGAAAAAAATCATTGTGGGTTGCTTTAGCTTCTACACTTTTAGTGTTTGATTTTGTGATTGGCTACAAGCCACATTCTGGAAACTAACTTAATTATGTTCATAGAGACAATGGATGAAAAGGGGTATGATGTGTGTTGGCATTCTTTTACAAGATGTCTTCTTCAGGTGAAAATGTTATAATAACTTCATCAGGCCATGAAGGAGGAGCTGTTTATTCTGGAGAGCAAGGAAGCTTTGGTGGGAGTTGGGAGCTCAGCATAGTTCCAGCTCTTCTGAAACCTCCTCTATATACCTATCTCAGCTTTCTAACTTTCACTTTTTTTTTTTGATGGACTACTTAACTTTCACACAGAAAAACTCAAGGAAGCTATGAATTCAACTGATAGGGTAATTTTGGAACTTATAGGATCAAATCTTGATTTGGTATTGAGCTATATCAGTCTTGGGATTTTAAGAGATAAAAGAGTCTTTTAGACTAATTCTAGTTAAGTCCTCCTATTTCAATTCAATGCTTTGTGTCAAAAATTCTGGGACTTAAACTTGTTATATTTATTTTTCTCTAAGCTGCCTAGTGCTCTAGAGCAATGATCCTACTCAAGACCTTGAACGCCCTTTCATTCTGTCTTACAGCAATAACAAAATGATTTTCCACACTTGAAGGTGCAAGTTTTTATTGAAGTTAAAAAGAAATTTGTAACCAGACACAAAGAATAAAGTGGACAAGAATGTTATAATCTGAATATATAACAGTTCCTCATTCTTGCTGGATTGCTAAGATATAACAAAAAACTATTTTCTATGTTAATTTAAGGTTTCCAGTTAAAACATTATTTGCTATGCTTTCAACAGACCTCTTAACTACTTAGTTTTTTCTCAGAAACATTCATATAGTATACAGGAAATATTCATATTTTGAAAACATTCATACTCTATACAAATTTGAGACGAAGCTATTAAAAAAACACATTCACAATTGCAGCTGCAATACTGTCCTAGCTGCATTGTGGTGATTATGTTGTTCAGTCAGCTGTCTATTACATAAATACAACTGGATTTTCATATTGTAATTTATAGAGGGACCAAAAGCCCCAATAGGCAGTTTCTATCTCAAGAGTCACTTCATTCCACGTCACCACAAGCAATAATTTAAATAATTTTACATAATTACTTTACCTTCCCTGACCAGGCACTGCCAAGTTCAAATCTTTGAAAATCAGTAGGATTTTCATTGCTTTTAGCCCAGTTCATGCTACCTAAGCAATTCCAAATCCTCATCTCCTTGAAGACCATTTGACTCTGACCCACTCTCTTGTTGATTCCTATCTGGAGTCTTTCTCTCTCTCATTTTATTTTTTTTTTCTTGTAATCAATAGAAATCATCTCTGGCTAACTTAAGCAGAAAGAATTTTGGGTAAGGCTGTCAGATATCCCATCATATCTATAGAAAACTTGAGGCTCCGGCAGGAATAAAAGGAGGTTAGATAACACAAAACAGGCCAAGGTCTCACCACAGAAAACATCTGGTGGGGACACAACTACAGATGCTACCAAAGCTGATAGCATGATGATCAACCCACTGTCCCCTCGGTTTTTTGAAACTTCAGTGATTTACACAAGAGCAAACAATTGGCCAGGCCAAGCCAGATGTTTCAATGATCAAAAAAAGGACAAATGTCTATTAAGCAGCCCAGTAGAAAAATGATTGAAGAATATGAATAGTTACTTTACAAAAAGATAAACAAATGGCCAATTAACATATAAAACCTATTCTACTCAATACAAAGTAAAAAGTTTAAAAGAAAAAAAATTGTTCTACTACACTAAGAAAATGCATATTATAAGCATAATAAGAAATAATTACTTATCAAAAAACTGACAGAGGGATTTCCCTGGCAGTCCAGTGGTTAACACTTTGCCTTCCAATGCAGGGGATGTGGGTTTGATCCCAGACCAGGGAGCTAAGATCCCACCATATCCATGGCCAAAGAAAACATAAAAACAGAAGCAGTATTGTAACAAATTCAATAAAGACTTTAAAAATCTGACAGAAAAAAAAAGACTAATAATACCCTGTGTTTGTGAATAAGGAGGAAAATTGGCACAGTCTATAATATACACATTCTATGGTAGTGTTGATTGGTACAGTCTTTTTGATGGGGAATTTTTTTATTATCTATCAAAATTTACAATGTGCATATCCTCTGTCCCAGAAATTTGACTTCTAGACATACAACCTAGGGAAATGTTCACGTATGTCCACAAAGACAGATGTTCACAGATGTTCACTGCTGCACTGACTGTAACTGTACAACTGGAAACAACTTAAATGCCCCAAAGTAAGAGGCAGATTAAATAAATTATGACACATTCCTACACTGGAAGTCTGCAGTGTCATCATAAAGAAATAGATGGATTTGTATATACTGCTTGGAATTTCTCTTGTGTATACTGTTATAGAAAAGAGGCAAGTTGCAGAATAAAATTTAATATTCCATATATGTAAAATAAAATATAATGCACATGCATCTATATATGCCAAGAGAAGGGTGTAAAACAATGCACACCAAATTAACAATTGTTATATGAAGGGATCTAGGAACTGGGGCTTTCCAAGATAAGGGGCTTCTACATTTTGTCCTGTCAACTGACACTCTACATGAACTTCTACAGGAATGTAGCTTTCACTTCTATGCTAAGTAGGGTGCACGAAGCTGAAAAAGGAGACTAGGTTCAAGTAACAGAGGTGCTACAGCTTAAGTCTTTCCCTGGACCTGTATTGATCAAAATGAACACAGACTTTATAGTTGGTACAGAATTCAAATGTTTACTCCATCATTTGCAGTTGTGTGTCATTGGAAAAATCACTTAGCCTCTCTGAACTTCGGTTTCCTTGTCTGTTTATAAAATGAGAATAATAATAGTATCTTTCACAAGAGTGGTTGTGAGAATTAAATAAAATAAATGATCAGCAAGTACTGTGCTCCACTCACTGAATGACAGTGAACGGTGACCATCTCTTGCTCTCTTTTGTTTGTTTTTTTTTTTAATAAAATGAGAGAAGTATGAAGCATCACTGTCTCTTGTGACAATATTCTCTATTAAAGAATACCACTATATAAGAGAAATGATTTACATAAAGAATTATTGTTCTTGTTATATTCTTACTTTTCAATGATTATACTCATGATTCTCACTTTTTCAGATGGAGGAACTAATTCCTGAAATGACCAAATGCTTAGTGGAGGTCCTCAGTCTCACAGCTAAGGAGAGTATGCCCAGCGTTCAGTCCCCAGAGCCCACCACCCTTTTTCTAATCAGATCTTAGTATGTGCTGCTTCCAAACATGTAGCGGAAGAAGAACCTAAGCATTTGTTTGAAATACTTCCACACAGAAAATCACATGTAGCTTTGGGTTTTACACTTAAAAGTCTTTTTTTTTTTTTAAAGAGTCCAAAATCTGATCAATAGCAGGGAAGCTGTAATACTGATCCCTTTCACCAGAGAAATTTACAACCTAATAGGGCTTTAGAGCCAAGATTTTCACAGCAATGAAAATGATGAGGCCAGAGGGAGGTGGGGTAAAGGAAGACATGGGTGATAACATCCTTGGGCTATCTCTAAGCTCCATTACACTATCCCAAAGAAATATAATAGGATTTGAGGCCCAATTATTACTTCCTCCATCTAACCCCCTTCATTTAACATATCATTAGTATTTTTAGACAAGTCCCTTGGGGCTCTCACACTTTCGTAGGTGAGTCAGACAGCAAGAGCCATGGCAGCCATCCAAAGAAACTGATCCCCCTTTTAATGCTCTTTTCTGGTTACCTGCATAATGCAATTATCATGTACTGAAGCAATTTTCGGGAAAATGACTTGACAAGAAGAGCTTTGTCATTTTGTAAACAAGAACAAACGTTGTAATTGGATCTTAATTACACAACGCTCTGAGAGGTTATTTTTATTTCTTTGTTTGTCAATGCAATTATTTAGCTTCCTTATTTTAGCCTTGACCTTGCAGGAAGAGGGTATTTTCCAGTCAGCATAATGCTTTATCTTTGAAAGCTACAATCAATAAGGATAATTAATGATGCCGGCTGCAATGATAGCCTCAGCAATCATTATCCCACATTAATCCCTGCAGTCAGACTGGGGTCAAGGCCATCTAAATCATTCACCTAGGGGTGGAGAAATTCAAATCATTTACCAATTTAAATCCTTGCAAACAAATCCCACTTTATTTTCAAAGCAGTGTGGATGCTGACTGGGTTTCTTTTGTGTATTTTCACTAGGAGCTTTTCTTTTTTTTAATGGCCAAATATATACTTTATATTAACATTGCCGTTTTGTTGTTTGTGTTTTGATAAATTAATGTTAAAACAAGCAGCCCATGAAATGTTGTTGTGCCTGGAGGTACATGGCACATTTAACATTTCACAAACCATCCTAGGTTTTAAAAAAAGAGAAAGGGGGAAAGGGGTGAAAGAAGAAAAGTGGATGGAGGGTAGAATGAGAGTCAATGGCCCCAGGCTGGCAGAGACCTGGGGAAGAAGGTAGAAAATTGCCAGCTGGGGAATCTTTGAGATGGCTTACTCAGCATTATCAAAAGGGCTGTTGGATGTGGAACTTCATGGTGGATCTTGCGAAACAATCTCCGCAGAGCTCTGTTTCTCCCTCATTTTAGCCCTTTTCTTCCCTGCTTTTCCCTAACATGCAAGTTGGATGACTTGATGTATGCTTCTAATTGTCTGCTATAGATCACACTCTGTTATAAAGAATTCCACTCGGCTCCAAAATATTTTTCAATGATTTCATTTTAATTAGTGTTTTGCTATAAATCATACTCTGCGTCTGATACACAGGAGATGATATCAAATTGACGTCTGGTCTCTCTCCCCCACTCTCTCCCTCCTCCAACTCCCCCTACCAAACCTTCTCTCTTTTTCCAGAAATGAATTAGCAAATAAAGAGAAGTCTGGAGTGTACCAGGTCTCAATAAATATTTGTTGATATTACATAGCCAAGTTTACCTCAATCCTCTTTTATTTTCAAGTCATGTAACATATGGGAAGGGATTATAGCAGCTAAGTGAACTTTCCTGGCACAGTAATTAGGGATCGGGCTATTTATGGGGGTTTGGGGAAGATGGAGGACCTAGAGATAACTGCTAGAGGCAGAGCAAGAGCTCTGTGAAACTCTCAGCCAGAGACCCTCTGTCCTTTCACCGTGAGAAATTCTCTACAGAGACTGTGTTGAAAACAGCCGAGAATTTATCATCTGTTGCTTTTTCATTATGAATAGTGACTGCTAAAGAGAAAGCACTTAATGTGTCTGAGCCTAGTTATTATATTCATGATAAGGAACCCTTTCTAATGAGATTTTATCACTATTTTGCCATCTCCCAAATGTAGATCCTTGTCTCATCCTGGCCAAAGAAAAACAGAAGATATTTTTCAGGTCTTGGAATAGATCTGGGCAGAGGGAAGAAGTGAGTAAAGCTGAATTAAGAAGGAGAAAAGCGAGCTCTGTGTTTGAACGCGGGAAAACACATGACACTCTAGTTTAGACTGTGGAACTTCCAGCTCCCAGCTGTCTTTCTAGGCTTGCGACCTTTGATAAAAAGCCTAGTTTTGCAGGCAGTGCCTCCTTTGACCTTCACTCTGCCATATTTGTCCTCTCAACTTGCGGTCCAATAAGCATATTTTGTTGAGCATCTACAAGCAGGGCTGACTACATAATTTGCAGGCCTAGGGCAAAATGAACATATGAGACTGCACCCAAGATAATGAAGTCTATCTCCCCTTCCTGTGGGCCAGCCACTTCAATCCACAGTGGATGGACATCCAAGGGATTGCACCTTTGGTACATGCACTATTCCTGGATTAGTAGTAGGATCTAGAAAGGCCATAAGATCCAGCTGCCAGCCCAGGGAATGAATGGTCACTACCCTGCCCCACAGAAAGGCCATGGGATGCACAGCAACTTGAACCCTCACCACGTTCAGGCCTCCAATGGAGCTCAGAGTGACAGCGAAATGTGAGCATCCCCTCATCTTAGTACTGTGACTTGATCACCATTCTCTGGGGAAATGGAGCAGTAGGCTTGGAGCAGGTAGGGAAGAGGAGGCTAGGCAAGGCAGGGCAGCTGAGGGCAGGGAGCAGGCAGCTGAGAAGCCATCCTGAAGAGGCAGGGAGGTGATGAGAGCTCCAAGCCCCCTTACACAATCTCCATTGTCCACTGCATTTCACTTATACAAACTCAAGAACATATTACAAATCCAAAAATAAAATTGTTAAGAATTTCAAGAGAGTGATTGCAGAGAATTAAACCTCAAGCAAAGGACCTTTGCTCACCCTTAGAGCCAGCCTTCCTATTAAGTACCAGGGAGAAGACCCAAAGAAGAATAAGACTCAACTCCCTGGCTTCTGAGAGCTCAGAATCTAGCAGAGAACACAGGCAGGTAGGAAAAACAAAAGTAAGCTAGATCACAGAGCGAGTGTGCTTCATTGAACACTTAGTATGTACCACACATTGTCCCAAATATCTTACTGTGTCAACATTATCCTCACAGTGACCACATGAGGTAGTATTATTCTTATCTCTGTTTTTTAAATAATGAAATAGAGGCTAAAAAGTTAAATAAGTTCATCAAGTTCAAATAGCTAGAAGGAGGCAGAATCACAATCTGAATGCAAACCAGATGCTCCTAAGTACAGTGTTCTGCTGCTTCCCTTGTCAGAGAAATTTGTGCAAAGTTTTCAGAGTCCAGAGGTGCAAAGTTTTCAGAGTCCAGAGGTCATGAGTACTGCCTTAGAGAAGTTGAGAAAGGCACTACAAAGGTGACAAACTTGAGCTAAGTTTTGAAAGATTTGCCCAACTGAGAAAGAGAAATGGTATAAGAGTCATGAAAGGATCTGGAAAACTTAGGAAGTTCCTTATGGATAAAGCAAAGGATACATGGCAAAGAACAGACGCAATAAAGCCAAAGAGGAAGGGTAAAGAAAGTGTGTCCTTTTAAGGCCTTGAGCTTTAGTCTGTAGGTATTGGGGACCTAACAGTAACCACTAAATTGAATGCTAACATGATCAAAGGGCTAATCCCGCGAGAGGCCAAACCAAATTTATAAGGAACATTTACAAAGAAATAAAACCAAAATGACTTTCATCTTTTAGAAACCATTCTCAACCTGCATCAAGGATTTTGTGAAATTTCTTCAATAGCAAAGTCATTCTTCTAGCACAGCTTCTAACTCAGTGGAAGAGGCCAAAGAATGAGCAGAGATGTACCAGTCAGTGGGAATGGCCCCTCAACAAAAGAAAACCTCAAGTTATCAGAAGTGTGGGTCCATTCTCAAGGCTGGAAGAAAAGAGAGAAGCCATAGAACCATAGCTATTATATTGATGTACATGGTTACTATCTTGACCAGTGTGAAATGTATTAATATAATTGAGATGAGCATAGACTTCTAAAAAGGTATTTCATTGACAACCAATCAGTGTTCCCAGACTGGATTGGAGTCAGGCAATGTTAAGTTTAATGCAAGCCCTGGCTCCAGCTCTAACATTTTCTGCAATCTTGGGCCTGGGGAGTTACTTGCCTCCAAGTGTTGTCCTGGGAGACAAGTGGGTAAGACCAAGTGAGCATGTACTTTGGAATTAGAAAGATCTGGGTTTGAATCTCAGCTCTGACACTTGACAGCTTAGTGATCTTGAGTAATTTACTTCTCCTCCATTAGGTTTGGTCTCCTGATACGTATCAGGGATAAAAATTTTAACTATTAAAGCATATTAAAAGTATAAAATGATATAAGAAAATATGGGAGTGGGCTAGTTCACCTGGAGGTTCCAAGAAGTGCCAGTTCCCTTCACCCATTCTGTCATCAAGCTTCTCATCTGTAGTGTGAAGGAGTATTAGATGGGTTACAAATGGCCTCTCAGCTCCGTCTTTCCTTGACTCTAAAACATTCCTCCTTTTCCCTATTTGAACACATTTGTGCCATTCATTGAATTTTGTCCTAGAGACATAAAGGTGAGTATTATCCTTGTCCCCATGAGGTTTATTACTCTAGTCAGGAAGCACTCTGATAGCAGTTATTTAACAGTAGCAGAGAATGAGTAGACCAACAGTAGACTTTCTGTGAAGAATGGCAGGTCAAGTTTTCCCATCTCAAAATGTCCCCCCTAACACTTGAAAATTTTCTAAAGAGTAGTTTTTTGAAGTTTGAATTATTGAATGACAGAGAAATTATATTAATCTCTTCTTGGCTAATGTTTTACCTCATGTAGTTAACCATGAGGTAAAGCTGTAGGGAATGAAGGGTTGAGAGATAGCTACCTAGAATAATGGCAGAGATGGGAAAGCATCAAAAGAAGATAAATTACAGCGAACATCACATTCCACATCTACAGTTTGTGCTAGGGAGGACTCCCCTCTTCCCAATACCCACCTAACCAATCTATGTGGGCCAAGTTCTAGAACATAAATTCAGATTCTAGAAGCTTCCTCAAGAAGAAAGTGTTGACTATATGTCACACCCCATTTTCCTAGATTTTCCATGATAACTATTTTTGAATAAGTTCCACAACTAAACAATTTTAGTTTCCACCTTTATCTGGGCTTTTACAGACTCCATTGTATCCCAAATAAAACTAAGAGGCTGAGAACATACTTAATTTTTTTGCTTTTTATGAAAAAATATTAATCTAGAGGCTTTTATTATTTTCTTTACAATTGTACCCTCTCCTCCTACTAAGGTTTATTAGTTTGGAGTGTGAGAATGGTTGTGGTAAAAGACAGAAATTGCTGGGATTTTCTTTTCTTTAAAAGTTCAGAGAATATGCTCAGGAATGAGCCTCATGTATCAAAAAGTGAGCAGTGACAACCAAATCAAATTAGTCCAGGAGCTGCATCCAAATCCATATGTCCAGTCCTTTTCCATGTTTGCTCTTTGAGGAAGACAATGTCTTGACATCTTTCTGTGAGAAGTTAAAAGACCTCCCTCACACTGTTCTGTCCTACATATGAGATCTGGGATTTTGCCAGCCTCGCAATCACTTCCTGATGACTCTCAATGCTGAATTGGCATTTCTTTGGCCTTAAGAAAGGATCAGAGAGAGGATTGGCTGCTTTCCAAAAGAGACATAGGAGCAGAAAAAGTTGGGGTGGGATGTTCCCCTTGGCACTGAATTTTTAAGAACAGTGGATCTTGTCTTGAAGGCATTTTGGGCTCCTCCCCTAATTCTCTCAGGAGTGTGGTCTGTCTGTGAGGAGCAACTCTTCCCATCCTGATGACAGAAATGGAGGCAACCAGAGAGGGAGCTAGTTTGGGAAGAGAGGAAAAAGTCTGTCTTAAACATAGTAAGTGAAGCGTATATGTTAGCATGGTAGCACATCCTGATGGAAATGGCCTACAGCAAGTGAGGAGATATCTGAGAGTGGAGGTCAGAAGTCTGGTCAGGAATGGGAGACATTGATTTGGGGGGTCACCTACAGGAAGCTGAGGACTGCAGTGAAATGGTTTGCTAGTGGCAAGGATGGTCAGAAAGATGAGCAGAGGTGACTCTCGCCTGGTAGATGCATCTGCTAAAGGTGTTCCGTATTTATTACCTCTTCCACAAGTGTCCTTAGCCCCGACCACTCAATTTCTGCCTCCAAACCAAGCAAAATAACATTAGAATCACCTACAAGCTTTGTGCAGCTACGAACACCTGGGTCCCACCCCCAGACATTTTGACTTTACTTGGCTTAGGATGAGAGCATTTGGCATTCTCCAAAAGCTCCCTGTGTGGTGACAGTATTGAAGTTTTGTTCAAAATGTGGAGCCCTCGTCTTTTAGAGATACAAAATGATATATTTATAGATGAAATGTTATTATGTCTGGGATTTCCTTCAAAATTATGATGATGATAATGCAGGGAGTAGGTAAAGTATAGAAGAAACAAGATTGGTCATGAGTTGATAACAGTTGAAGTTGAGTGATGGGAAAATGGGGGTCTATTGGGTTTTACTTTCTACTTTTACTACGTTTTGAAAGTATACACAATAAAAAGTTTAAATAAATTAATATGAAGTCTTTCTAGACAATTTCACAGTATGCCATGTTAAAGACCCCCAGGACACAGGTTCTTTGTAAGTACAGCTCTTCACCTAGATCCTCAATGCCATCAGCTATGACCATAAGACTTCCATGAAGATTCCATCCCAGGCTGAGAACTTTCTCTCTTCTTGGAAAGGGTTTTTAACTCTTCTAGCCTATAGCTGAGGGCTCTAAAGCAATCTACACTCTCTCTTAAATTCCCCAACAATAAAATTTAAAGTTCCAGGAGAATTGCTCATGTAGAGGGTAGAATTATGTGTGTGCTAAGTTGTTTCAGTTGTGTGTGACTCTTTGCAACTCTGTGAACTGTAGCTTTCCAGGATACATCTGTACATTGGATTCTCCAGGCAAGAATATTAGAGTGGGTTGCCATACCCTCCTCTAGCTGCTGCTGTTGCTGCTAAGTCACTTCAGTCGTGTCTGACTCTATGCGAGCCCATAGATGGCAGCCCATCAGGCTCTGCCATTCCTGGAATTCTCCAGGCAAGAACACTGGACTGGGTTGCCATTTCCTTCTCCAATGTGTGAAAGTGAAAAGTGAAAGTGAAGTCACTCAGTCATGTCCAACTCTTTGCAACCCCATGAATTGCAGCCTACCAGGCACCTCCATCCATGGGATTTTCCAGGCAAGAGTCCTGGAGTGGGGTGCCATTGCCTTCTCTGACCCTCCTCCAGGGGAATATTCCTAACCCAGGGATTGAACTCGAGTCTCTAACATCTCCTGAATTGGCAGGTGGGTTCTTTACTACTAGTACAACATGGGAAGCAGAATTATTCACAGTAATTATGCTGCATTTTTTAAAATTGGAGTATAGTTGCTTTATAAAGTTGTACTAGTTTCTGCTGTACAATGAAGTGACTCAGTCGTGTGTGTGTGTGTGTGTGTGTGTGTGTGTGTGTGTGTGTGTGTGTATCTCCTCTCTCTTGGATCTCCCTCCCATTCCCCCACTCCAACCATCTAGTTACCACAGAGCACTGAGCTGAGCTTCCTGTGCTATACCATACAAACCCAGCAATCCCACTACTGGGCATATACCCTGAGAAAACAGTACTTCAAAAAGACACATGCAGCCCAATGTTCATTGTAGCACTATTTACAATAGCCAGGACATGGAAGCAACCTAGATGTCCATTGACAGATGAATGGATAAAGAATATGTGGGACATATATACAATGGAATATTACACAGCCATTAAAAGGAATGAAGTTGGGTCATTTGTAGAGATGTGGATAGACCTAGAGTCTGTCATAAGAGTGAAATAAGTCAGAAAGAGAAAAACAAATTTTAACATATTAACACATTTAGGAAGAATCTATAAAAATGACAGATGAACCTATTTGCAGGGCAGGAATCGAAATACAGATACATGGTACATTTCTTAATTCCTGATTACAGAGACAACATGCCAGGTACATGTGTTCTAAGACAAATAAGCATTTCTTAAAATTATTCTACTTTGGACTCATGGTTCCAGGAAGATACATTGGAATTCTCCCTCCCAACTTACCTATATTAGATAAAAGAAGAGTAGGCAACTCCAAAGTACTGAAATTCTAATAAACATCATTCACTTTTATAAATAAGTTCAGTTCTGTTCCACTTTTCTCACAAAGTTTTCCTTAGAACAGCATTTTCAAGCAGCAAATTCAGCTCCTTCAAACAATCAGGAGCGGTTGGTGGGTCAGGAACAGTGACTTAAAAATAAACGAAACAGAACTGAATAGGAAATATCACAGTGCCTCACATGTGCTGGTGGAAGTATTGTTTTTACGAACATTAGTCTCAGTAATTATGTATGCATACTTACACATGTGTGTATTTAATTAGCCTTAATGTAAAATAGTCAAAATCATTTTAGATCTACTTTCTTTGAACTTCACTTTTCTATGCTCAGTTCCAGAGAAAATCCCCTTTCCCTTCATCTGAGGGTGAACTGGGAATGTGTGGAGTTTGGGATAGGCCACGGATAAGTGAAGGTGAAGAAGTCAGGAATCTGAAAGATGAATGAGATCAAGCCCTAGGCAGGCAGTCAGGGGAGGGAAAACAAGTAGCAGAACAGGATCCAACAATCAGAGTAGGTCAAATCAGGCCTTGAGGATGCCAGCCAAACTCAGGTGCAGCACAAGAAGGCATGGTTCTGGAACGCCTCTATTCCAGGGAGTTCAAGAATGTCATTCTTATTAGAAGGGGTATTGAGGCTTAAAGCTATATTTGCACAGCAAACTTGAATTGTATCTTTTGGGGTAGGTCTAGTGGGTTCTGTAATAATTATGGGGAAACTAAAATAGCTCAACCTTTGCCACCAAGTGCCCCCTTTGGCTTAACCAATAGGGATAAGGCAGCAGAAGTCAGTCACAGTAGCTTCTGAGACCCGGGCCTGCAAAGAATTCTCACTCTATGCTGCTGCTTCTCCAGCTGCCTTTGTGTGCAGGAGCACCAGTGCCCATCCACCAGCAGGGCATCTTTCAGCCTCTGGAGAGGCCTGCTGGTGAGACCCTCAAGGGGTGTCTGGGTGGGGCCTAACAGCCCCTCGAAATAGGCCAGTAACAAAGGAGACGGGGCATAAATGGATTCAAGCGGCACTACAGAGGTGGAACTGACAGATCTTAGTTTTCTGGAAGTCAGGAGTGGTGAGAGAGAGGGAGCACTCAGACTACTCCGCTGGACTCTGGAGTCCAAGTTACTGGGTAGTCTCTCTTTGGGCAGGTTGTGCCCCAAGGTCACAGGGCTACACTGAGTTGTTTACTCTGGGACAACTTGAGTGAGTCTATTAGAATAGCTCAGAAAGACATAAAGGGATTGAAGGTTTCCACCGTGAGTGTCAAAGAACTAGAGTAGGGCATTTGCCTCACAATAATCAAAGACTATTACAGTCACATTGCCTAGTTAGTTACAAAAATACCTGGACTCTGGACTTGATCACATGAAGGAAGATCTGTAAATATTCAGCTCCATATGGTTTCTAATAGAGGTTCTGTCAATGATAGCTCCATTTTACACTGTACGAAGTGTTTTCCCAAACATGGACATTGTCCCATTTGAGGGAGATAAAAAGAAGGTGTGAACTCCATTTTAGAGACTATGAAACTAAGGTTTTGCCGAAGGAAATGATTTTCACAAACCCAGTATGGAGGGTTTAGCTTAAACCCAGTTATAGCTTATAAGCATTCTATTGCCTCACCTTAGAGCAAGACAGCATAGGGAATTTGCTCCAACATTCAGGACCAAGCAAACGGATTCGTTCCAGAAAAATAAGAAAGAATTGCAGCAGATAAAATCAAGTAAGCAGTTTCCGGTAAGTGACTAAATAAATATGGATTATTTAAACACTGAGACATTGATTATCAGCTGACAGAAGACCTGAAGGCAAGAAGCCCCTGAAAAAGGATAATCTAAGGTGAAAATAACCTGGCAAATACAATTAAAATTTTTAAAAGAGCATATGTTTTGAACTAAGGAATGTTTTACATATAAATAAGATATATCGGAGAAGGCAATGGCATCCCACTCTAGTACTCTTGCCTGGAAAATCCTATGGACAGTTTTCATTTTCATGCATTGGAGAAGGAAATGGCAACCCACTCCAGTGTTCTTGCCTGGAGAATCCCAGGGACGGGGGAGCCTGGTGGGCTGCCGTCTATGGGGTTGCACAGAGTCGGACACAACTGAAGTGACTTAGCAGCAGACATATATATAATTAGAGAAGGCAATGGCATCCCACTCTAGTACTCTTGCCTGGAAAATCTTATGGACAGTTTTCATTTTCATGCATTGGAGAAGGAAATGGCAACCCACTCCAGTGTTCTTGCCTGGAGAATCCCAGGGACGGGGGAGCCTGGTGGGCTGCCGTCTATGGGGTTGCACAGAGTCGGACACAACTGAAGTGACTTGGCAGCATACATATATATAATTTATATTTGTGTAATTGTTCATTTATATATATTTGGTATTGTATTATTCCCTATTTACTATTAAAATTATTTTTAATGAAAATGAAATAAAATAATTTTTATTCCATTATTGTGTACACAGGAGTCCTTCCCTCTCTAAGATCAGCTGGTACCTGAAAAAGTTTTAAGTCCCCTTAAAATATGGACATAATAAGTAGTAGAGAACAAAAGCTTCTACTTTAATTTAATATGAAGAAGAAATGAAACTCAAATTAAAAAAATAAGTTTTAGTCTATATTTAACAAAGTATAGATCATAATTGCAACTAGTTGCTAACCCAGAAGGAACAAAGAATATATCAAGTATTGTTTGTTTTGTTTGGATTTCATGGAACTTTTTCGGTCAAACAAAGAGCAAAATAACAACAATCTTCTCTTTATATTAACACATGCCTGGAAGATCCTAGGAAAGGTCATTTTCACAAATAAACCCAAGAACTTCAGAAATTTTTCCAAGAGAAAATAATGAGAGTTCAATGATGCTCCTTTCAAAATCTATAGTGAAGCCATCAACCTTGACTTTTAAATTTTAACCCTGACCGATCCTCATTTATTAGTGACTACATGTGATTGAAGTAGTTCTCCAAAATGACTTTTCTCAACTTCAAGAAGTCTTGCACATTTTGCAAAATTTTCCATTTCCCCTGTGATCAATTTCCTTTGCATTTTATTGTCAGATGTTTGCCACCTCAGAAACCCAGCAGGAGCCAGCAGGCACGCACGCCGATGTTGAGTGGGAGCTAATTTTATAGGAGGTCACTCTTAATGTTTTATGATGCAATAACTTTCACTCAGAAACTAAGGAAACTGAGATACAGAACACTCAGATGATGAAAATGTCCTGTCGCGGCTGTTTCTTGCATCCGTACGGTAAGTGTGGAATGATCCAGCTCATGTCTGAAGAATCTAAGAATCTATGCCCAAAGGCTGCCCCTTCCTTCCCACCACCGACCCTCTCCACCAGAAGTCAGAACTCTCATTACCTGGGCGCAGCACCCAGGAAGGAAGTCCCTACTATCCCAAATCATGAGAAAAGCATCACAGTCACAGCGCAGACCTGAACTCTTGACACCAGTCTCATCTTAGGACAGCCGGTCTGCTCCTCAAGCCTGCTCTGGCTGCCACTCTTCCTCCTCCTTGGAATCACAAAAACCTGGCTTCGCTTAGCAGCTGAGCAAAAAGTAAAGATGGTAGCTCTTTGGAATTAACAGATCAGAGGGAGAGAAACCGCTAGTCCCATCTGCTATGATCCATAAATAGAGACAGTTTTACGTGTGTGTCTATGGAAGGCAATTTAGCAGAAAGGAATGTACGTCTTCAGATAAGGCCAACTGCATTAGCAATGCTGCTGGTATTCTCGACAACCAGAGATGTCAGTGGAATTAGAATTCCAGGCTTGAGGTCAGGAAGCAATTACTTGGATAAGGGTCTTCCTTTTGGCCACCACATCAGGCATAGTCTCTCCTGTGACTTTTTCTACTCAAGAAAAGAATTCTACTTGAATGAGTCATCTTCTTTCTAAGCCAAGAAATAAAATTTCTGAAATCCTTGGGTAATATTTTGGAGAAGCAATTCAAAACTGAAAACTTGTGATTCTAGCCAATCACTTTCTCTGAAAGGCTCACTGAGACCAAGTTTTCCATTTGATAAATATGGTGAAGACTTAAAATAGACAGTGCTCTGGAGGTAATGAAATCTCTCACATTTGTATATGATGTTTCTAGTTGAGTCCAAAAATGGCAAGGATGTAAAAACTAGAGTCTGTTTTCAGGCCACATAGATGTGGGAAGAAGCCTGCCCAGTGTTGGATATATGTAAACTAAGTTTTGGTCCCTAAATGACAGGCAACTCTATCATTGGAAGAGCAAAGTAGTGTCTATTGATGGTAAACAGAAGTGATGCAAGCTCCAGGCAAGATATGCCCTGGAATATAGAGGCAACTTAGGACATATTGCTTAAAATAAGAGTTAGTAAATAAGAATCCATGTGAAAAGAATGGCTGCCTTTAGGAACAGGCCATTTCTACTCAGTGGAAGTCCACTAATCACATACCTAAGCTACCTGCAGAGAGCCTGGGAAATATAAGTGAACACATGGAATATTTGATTATCATTTGCTAAATATGCCACAATCCACCCTTCTCATCACCAAGCATTTCTTTGTTTCCTTCTCCTACACAGAATACACTGAACTCCTCTGCAAGGGAAACAAGCCAAAGTTCCATCCAGCTGCTGCACTCAACTGAAGCTTCATCGTTCTGGGTGATGTCCAGTTATCTGTCCATCAGATTCAGTTAAATGTGACTTTTAAGCTCTGGAGTCCTGATTTTACAAAAGACAAGTTTTCCCTCTCCACAAATATGCATGTACACACACCCCCACCCATTAAGTCCTGTGTAAATGCTGCCATTGGCAAAGAGAAGAATAAGGGAAACACAGCAGCCACTGAGCTGTAGCAGTTATGGAATCCAGCCCAGCTGACTGGGAAGACCTCCCACCCTGGGGATGGGAGGCCCCTTGCTTAGGCTACGACTCTGCTCTCTGAGAAGCTCCATCCTCCACTGTTTTCCATGCTGTTAGAGTCATCCTCTGAAAGGTCCTTCTTTTCCCTTATTCTTTGGCCAAAGTGAGCTTTGAGGCGTTTGGGCTCCTGGGAGGCTATTAGGCTTTCTCCTCTTTCTTCCTACTCATTGCCTCTTAAGGGCCCCGGGGTTGTTCTGAGTTCTGAATATTCAGATACCTTTTTATGGTTGCTTTAGTTATGTAGTTGCCTATAAGTTCTCTTTGCTCTTCACTTCAGAGGATAACAGGCGCACTCAAAGGACTTTGCCTTTGGTTCTCAGAACGTGGTTCTCAGATCTGTTTTGTCTGTTTCCTCACTTCCATGTCTCCTCTCAGTTTCATGATGGCTACTAAAATCAAGCTATTGGTTGTGAATGGGAAAACTACATCCTGAACAGTGTTTTCCTTGAGGCATATTAATCAACTGAGAGGCATTCCCCCCAGCCCCGACATTCCCCACCACCACCACCACAAAGTCTTCTTAAATGCCATCTCTTTTAGTTGGGTTCTGGAAACAATCAACTCTTCCAAATTCCTAGGCCCTGAATTTTGAACTCTGTACCTTTTTTTTTCTGCTTTATAGACTGATTGCTCCTCTCCTTCCCTTATCTCTTTCTTGTATTATCTTGCCAAACACAACCAATAGTATCACACAATGCTAAGGTCCTATTTCTTACTCTCTGATAGCACTGCAAGTTTATTAGAAGCAATAGTTTACCTGAATATTTTGCCACAATGTATCAGGGATCATCATCTCTCTAGCTTTGATGTTGGTCTCCACACAACTCATCCTTGATGACTAAGATGATGCCATGTATTTTGGATTTTTCTAATGGCAGCACCTTACTTCAAGACAAAAAGCTCTATAACGGCACAAGTTGCCACAACAGACCAATCCCCACATCTCAGTGACTTGGCTCAACAAAACTCATCATGGTGGTTTAGTTGCTAAGTGGTGTCTGACTCTTAAGACTCCATGGACTGTAGCCTGCCTGGCTCCTCTGTCCGTGGGATTCTCCAGGCAAGAATACTGGAATGGGTAGCCTTTCCCTTCTCCAGGGGATCTTCCCAACTCAGGGATCGAACCCAGGTTTCCCACATTGCAGGTGAATTCTTTACCAAGTCAGTCACAAGGGAAGTCCAAGAACACTGCAGTGGGTAGCCTATCCCTTGGAACAAGTTGGCCACCCTAGTCATTGTTCTCTTAAAAAATTAGATAAAAACAAAAAGATATCCATGTCTGAATAAACTGCCTTGGAAATCATCATCTTCACTCTCCTACCACTATAGAGTCAGATGACCTACTTTTCAGAAGAAGACACAAGCTCCTGGATAAACAGCTTGGCCCATATTTTTACGTGACTCTGATTAAGGAAGAAACCTTTGTTGTGCTCTTTTAAAATTTAAAATATGTGTAGACCCATCCCCCAACATAAAGCATGTAGATGAAGTCATAAGAGAATTCAAAGAGGGAAATATTTAACAGGACATCCACAGGCAAAACTTCTCACCCCCAGAAGAGAGCAAGGTCATGATCTCTGCATTCAGCAAGAGTTCATTGTGAGCCTGAAGAAAGACTTGCTTAGGGCCCTGGAGTTATGATGAAGTAGGTCAATTTTCAAAATAAACGTTCATTATATTTTACCCTTTGAAGAAAAATGCTGCTTGGCCTTAAACAAATTAAGAGTGTTCAGGCTTTTTATTTGGGGCGTTTTTTTAGTTGAATATTATTAAAAATAATTACAGGCTGTGGATTTAATCTAAAACACAATCAGTACCCCCAAAGTCCCCTACAGTGAGTTAAGGCATCCTCCTTCTCAAAATTCAAAATTAAGTGGAAATTCAGATTAGTTTTGATTTATAACCACATTATGAACTATTTAATATTTTCAAGAAGTCATTCCCTGTGCCCATATTAAATTAATTTACAACAGAATATTATATAATTTATATATGCATACATATAATAAATTATAGCCCAACTATATAATTCTACATGTATAATTAATTATATTAACCATCTACATTTTAAGCCTACAATTAGATTACCCTAAAAGACAACCCTGTTAGCATTTTTTAATAAATACTTGTGTTTGGAGCTGTTTAACAGAGCACCTGATAGCTGATAGAGCAGTGTTAACATCTGTTCCATTATTTCCAGAGGACGTTGGTTGAACGCAATACTATTCACATAAAATATGCATTTGTTCTAGACTGTCAAGTACCTCTATTATTTTATTAAAAAGTCAAAAAAGAATATAATCAGACTTCATAATTTATGTGTGACATTTTCATTACAGAAAACTTTATGCAAAATTGAATTCCAAAATACTGTCTCTTATACACATCTTATTAAATTAATTTACAACAGAATATTATATAATTTATATATGCATACATATAATAAATTATAGCCCAACTATATAATTCTACATGTATAATTAATTATATTAACCATCTACATTTTAAGCCTACAATTAGATTACCCTAAAAGACAACCCTGTTAGCATTTTTTAATAAATACTTGTGTTTGGAGCTGTTTAACAGAGCACCTGATAGCTGATAGAGCAGTGTTAACATCTGTTCCATTATTTCCAGAGGACGTTGGTTGAACGCAATACTATTCACATAAAATATGCATTTGTTCTAGACTGTCAAGTACCTCTATTATTTTATTAAAAAGTCAAAAAAGAATATAATCAGACTTCATAATTTATGTGTGACATTTTCATTACAGAAAACTTTATGCAAAATTGAATTCCAAAATTTAATTTCCTGTGATGTTTAAATTACTTACTATCTGGCTCCTCTCCAAACATCGTGATCATTGAAGGCCCCATATGAATTCTATTAAGGATACATTTTGCTGCTGCCAGAATATACAGGGTATTTTTCTAAGTAACTCTAAGAATATGCTTCTTAAATATATTTTGTGCCAGTTTAAATAGTTTTTCTCACACAGGAAAGAAAAGCAGGAACTTTTCTTTCTTACTTTTTTTTTTAAACCACAGACAGATTTTCTCTGCTTGTCTCCTTCCCACCTTGCTTGTGACCTCTTATTCCTGATACTTTAACCCAAAAGAAGCCAGGCTGGTCCAGCCTTGTCAGTTAGGGCTCACCACATTACAGGACAATAACCAGGTTCCCTCTGCCTTTCTTTTTTTTTCAGTCAGTCCAAAAAAAGAGGCTTTGTCTGCAGTAGAGTCCACAGTGAGGATGTCTGACCCTTTCCCTTGTCACCCACTTGATATGACAGTGGAAAACTCCTCCCACAGTCCCTTTGCTGCTCCATCAGGGAGAAACCTGACTTAGTATCATTTCCAAGGTACTCTGAGGAACCTGAAAATAACATTGCACCTCCCAGCTGCTGGGGAAATAGCACTGCTAGTAATGAGCAATAATTTAAATATCTATTTATTTATAATTTATAAAGCAATAATTAAAATAATGAGCCTTTCAGGGTAGGAGGATACAACCAACAGAGTCACCTTGATGTATTTTATGGTGGAGGACAGATTTCCAAAATGGCACTTTGAACAGGGAAATCATAAAACTGTCAGTAGTGAGAGTGGAAGAGAAAAGGGTGAGCCGCCATCCATCAGACAAGGGGTGGCAGGATTCCCTGCTCAGGGTTGCCCTGCACAGCCAGTTAGCAGAACCTGATTTCAGTTGGCTGTCCATTCCACCAAAGGCAGCCTCCATGGCTAGGCATCATAAGATAGACTTGGAATACTATGAGGTATAAGACAGGAGTCCTGCCTCAGAGAGTTCATAGTTCAGAAGGGTAAACTTCTTACATTTATGTAATACTCTACATCTTACAAAGTGACCTGACATGCTGTTTTATTTGAAGGTCTCTCACCTGTGTGGCAGGGGTAGGGGGAATTTTGATGGGGAGTTGGGAGGGGAGGTGGGCAGGTGTGACTACATCTAATGAGTGACAAAAGTAAGCCCCACTTGAGTGATTTTCCCGATGTGTCTCCTTTTCTTTAAGCAAGTCTTTAGAAGCGCTATCCATACCCACTCTCTCCACCTCTCCTTCCACTTTCCTCTGGTGCTTTCTTGAAACCACTTTAGTAAGGACCCCTCCTCCTCTTCTTTACAATGAAACTAGTTTTATCAGATGACCTCCACCTTGACCACCATGTTGCCAAATTCAAGTGCTTCTCTTATACCTAGCAACACACTGGACCACCTCCTCCCCCTGAAATGTCTTCTCTTGGGTTCAGACACCTTTCTCTCTTGAGTCTTCTACTGCACTCAAAAGTTCTTGTCGGGTCCCTCCACTGGTTTCTCCTCACCCCTTTAACCTGTAAATATAAGAGCATCAGCAGCAAAAGCCTGGGACTTCTCTATCCTCACTCAGTTTCTCATTGACCTCATCTGGTCCTCTGACTTGAAATATTCGTCTTTATGCTGGCAGTCCCCAAGTCAATAATCTAGCCTCAAACTCTCCCTTAAATTCCAGATTCCTTCTTCTAACTTATTACTCAACATTTTTACTTGGAAGTCTATGAAGCATCTCACACTTAACACATCTAGAACCAGACAACAAGCACCCCCAAAAATGCTGCCCTTCTTCATCTTCTCCTTCTCAATAAATGGCATTTACATTTGGCCAAATGCTTAGGGTGGCTTCCCAGGTGGCGCAGTAGTAAAGACTCTGCCTGCCAATACAAGAGATGCAAGAGATGCAGGTTCAGTCCCTAGACTGAGAAGGTCCCCTGGAAGAGGAAAGGCTACCCACTCCAGTATTCCCGCCTGGAAAATCCCATAGACAGAAGAGCCTGGTGGGCTACAGTACCATGGGGCTGAAGGAGTGGGACATGACTAAGTGACTGAACATACACAGATGCTTAGGCTAAACAGCTAGCAACACCTTTTCCTCCATTTTTTCTCATGCACCCACATCTAATTCATCAGCAAAGTTCACCAGCTCTCCCTTTGAGCTATGTCCAGAAGCCAACCACATTTTACCACCTCCACCAAATCACAGACTCCAAGCTACCATTATTTCTCACCTAGATTATTGCAATCACCTCCTATTCAGCTCTACCCTCAATCTTCCTCCCCACACTTAACCACATATGACAGCGAGAATGAACATTTTAAACTGATCATGTCACTCACTCGTCTGCTCAAAACCTCTCAAAGGTGCCATCTCCTCTGATGTAACCATGCTTTCTCTGACTTGTCTCCTTTGCCCACTCTGGGCCAGTGATTCTGGCCTCCTTGCTATTCTTCAATCTACCAAAGATGCTTGCACCTTAATTCCTCTCACTTTATCATTTCCTCTGCCAGGAAAGTTCTTCCTCCAGATATCCATAGGATTCACTCCCTTCCTCCCTTCAAGCCTCTGCTTAAATCTCACATCTTCAGAAAGGCCTTCCCCAACCTCTGTAAGAGAGGGTTCCCATCACCTTCCATCCCTTTACTTATCTTTGGCATTTTTATAGTGTTCACCATAGCTTGACATATTTGTTTCTTCTCAAAAAACTGTTTTTCTCTCTCCATGAGAAAAAGGATTTTGCTGTTTTGTTCACTCATAATCTTCAACATCTAAAATTCAATAAATGACCTAGAGCAGTGGGATGGGGGCTGGTGAGAGAGAAGTTCAAGAGGCAAGGGTACATATATATATATATATATATATACATTTGATTCACTTTGTTGTATAGCAGAAACAAACACAACATTGTAAAGCAATTATACTTCAATTTTTTAAAAGTTAAATACTAATATTGACTTGAAAATCTAACATGAGCAAAACCAAAATGTGTCAGATCTACATATTTAGACAGTATAAACAGTTAACATTTTAAAATAAACAATAAATTATACAAAATTTAAATTAAAATTCAATGCCTTTGTGAATGGAAAGAATGAATGGGAGGGAGGAATAGTTGGTGTCTTCAAACAAGGTAAGATGACACTAACATAAGGATTTCATTTTTAAAATGTAAAAGCTGATTTCCTTAATGAATCTGAGTGAGTTTTTGTTGCAGTGGTAGTAGTGGTTTCTTTTTGTTTTTAATCTTTGTATTAAACTCAGAACCACTTACTGTTTAACTCTGCTGGCAAATATGAGTTTCCCCTCCTGGTGCTGTGATCACTGTGGTGGCATCAACCAGGAAATGAAATCTTAATCATAGCATCTGCCTTGCACCCTCCACTTACAAGTCCACAAATGAAATTCAGACTAGGCAATCTCATTTCACTAAAATGTGGTTGGACCCAATAACTGGAGGCTGGCACTCACAGCACTTCGTTCTGCCCAATGCTGCTTAATCTTGACAAGCTTCAAGGTTTATAGCACCCTAACCTCTAACTTAAACAGAAAAGCATGTGTTGGGCTACTTACTTAGGAACCCACAAGCATTTGTGTTATATAAGTCTACCTGTGAACTTTTCAGTGTTACTGCTTCAGTTCCTTGCTAGACTGAAGGAGAAAAGATTTTTTTGTAATCTTTTGGGACTGATGGTTACCACTGTCATTACCAGTTTACAACCAAATGGCACTTACTGTTGATGGAGAGTTAAAAAGGGACAAATCAGGTCAGACCCAGCTTGATCTGCCTATGAACACATGAACAGGAGGGTGAGAAGGAGAGGGGCAGTTTTCTTCATTTCCCAGAGGACTGGGAATGAGGGACAGGGAAAACTGGGGACTCAGAGGAAACAGCACTCAATCATATGGCCATATGTCAACAACAGCCGGAGAGTGTCTCAGAGCTCCTGACTTGCTTCCTGTTCCAACCTGAGGGGGCTGCAGAGTGATTTCCAGGTACCTGGCTGGAGCCAGGAGATCCAAATGCTGAGCCCTGTGAAAAGCGATTAACATTCCAGAGCAAATGTGTTACCCGCAAGAAAGGCCACTTCCAAGGGCACCTGGCCACTGAGCCAGGTGCACGTTGGTCCCCATGACCTCAGGGAGTCACTTGCAGATCGGATGTCACAGGTGAAAAGAGCAGTCACTGGGGCTGGCAATTTTATTGATGGAACTGGGTTTACAAATTACCCTCAAAACACACAAAAGTGAAATATTAAATTTCCCACTCCCTATTGGACTCCTCCTGGATTTGAAAAAAGGAAAAGCAAAATACCACCTTTCCTAGTAGCTATATCCCCCTCACAGTAATACCTATTCAGAAGTAGACAGGGTTCTCAGGATTAGCTGTTGTGAAAATTTTGTGGACAAATGCCATCTAAAAATCCTAGGATCAAATAGCTTGATTAAATAAAATCAAGACATGATTACTACAAGCTGATGACTCTAAAAAACATCTACAGCACACACATTCCTAGTATGCTGGATACTTCTTTTTAATGAAATAAATAAGAATCAGGTGTCCTTTAAAAGCTTCACCACTGCCAATATCTTAAAATCCACATTTTGATGGTAATTTGGAGTAAAGGTATTCCCCTTGATCTCAGAGAGAACAACTGTCCTCAAGTAGGCTTGAGTATTTGGATGGTGGACTGCAAACCACAGCCCTCAACTCTGGATGCACATTAAAATAACCAGTTACACATCCCTGTCTCTGTCAATGGTCCAGGCAATGGTATTTGTAAAGATCCCCTTGATAATTCAGTGAAGTCAGGACTAAGAACCACTGCACTCAAAGAAGACACTTCGGCCATGTCTGGTCTAGCGTTTCTCAAACTTGTCTGGTCACAGAATCATTGGGCAATTCATGTTACACACACAGACTATAAGACACATTGTCCTGCAGAGTCTGATTCAGTAGGACTGGGAAAGAGCCCTGGAATTGATACATTTTTACAAGATCCCCATAGGATTTTTATGACCAGGCAAATTTGTGAAACCCTGATTTCATGCACTTCCTCATTTTATAGAGGCACCCTGGTGTGATTCCTAGTTGTTAGCTCCTCATAAGTGGAGTTGCTCCTGATGCACCTTGGTATTTATCTTAGAGTCTCATATACATAGGAGGGCACAATAAATAATTTTTTAATAAATGAATAGAATAATGGAAAAAGCAGGCAATCTGATTTCATATTTTTGACTTGGCCTCTTAATGATCATGTAACACTGGCCTAAACTCAAGACTCTGGTTCTTCATCTAAGACTAATTTCTACCTCCACAGGAATCAGATAAGACACTGTCTTCAAATAACTTTCATTTAAAGTTTCAGATACTTATTAAGTATTCTCAACTTAAACAAAGAAATTAAGGGCCAAAAAGCAAATGTGAGAAAGCCCAGAGTTAAGAAATGGCAGAGACAGATCTCAAGGCAGGAGGAGGAGACAATAGAGGAAGAGATGGTTGGATGGCATCACTGACTCAATGGACATAAGTCTGAGCAAACTCTGGGAGATGGTGAAGGGCAAGGAAGCCTGGCATGCTGCAACCCATGGGGTCACAAAGAGTTGGACATGTCTTAGACTGAACAACAACAGACCTAACCCAACAGTCCATTCTGAAGGAGATCAACCCTGGGATTTCTTTGGCAGGAATGATGCTAAAGCTGAAACTCCAGTACTTTGGCCACCTCAGGCGAAGAGTTGACTCATTGGAAAAGACTCTGATGCTGGGAGGGATTGGGGGCAGGAGGAGAAGGGGACAACAAAGGATGAGATGGCTGGATGGCATTACAGACTCAATGAATGTGAGTCTGAGTGAACTCCGGGAGATGGTGAAGAACAGGGAGGCCTGGCGTGCTGCGATTCATGGGGCCGCAAAGAGTCGGACACGACTGAGCGACTGAACTGAACTGAGCTGAACCCAAAGTTCCCTAACTCCCAGCCAAGGCTACTCACCATCTGCCAGTGGGCATGGAGTTTTCCAGGAAGGGGCCCAGTTGAAATACTTTATCTAAATTAGTGTGGTAGTACTATCTCTTCAGGGAAGATATTTTTATTCTAGTTTCCCCAGAATCCTGTGGTATTCACAATTCTGAATTCTGAACTTCAAGTTCCTTGATAAGAAATCAAGGGCTGCCCCAGTGCAATGCTGAGGTTCCTGCATTTTTCTAGACCAGGACTCAAGAGGGGAAATGGAGTTGCACACATGCCGCTGCCTGCACGCAAAGGAACTGGGCCAGAGAAGGAGGGGATCCCATGGGGAGGCGGGGGTGGTCTGTGAGCTGAAGACTTGGTCCTCTCAGAGATGATGTCCAAGGCAACTACACGAAAGCAATGTACCGCAGCAGAAATCAGAATTGTCAAGGCAATCTCAAGCACTCTGATTACTATGATTTTTTTATTCTTATAATAATCTCTCAAGTATGTATGCTAAATGTATGTATACTGCAAACCAAGTCACAGGAAAATTACCATAAGTCTGGGGGAGAAACTGAAACCAAGACTTTCTCCTGCTGCTGCTGCTGCAGCTAAGTTGCTTCAGTCGTGTCTGACTCTGTGCCACCCCACAGACGGCAGCCCACCAGGATCCCCCATCCCTGGGATTCTCCAGGCAAGAACACTGGAGTGGGTTGCCATTTCCTTCTCCAATGCATGAAAGTGAAAAGTGAAAGTGAAGTCGCTCAGTAAGTGTCTGAATCTTCATGACCCCATGGACTGCAGCCTACCAGGCTCCTCTGTCCATGGGATTTTCCAGGCAAGAGTACTGGAGTGGGGTGCCCTTGCCTTCTCTGAGACTTTCTCCTAAAGATTCGCTATTGCAGCCTTACTATTTTCTGAGGCAGGTGAAAGTGTTTTCGGTTTTGCTGGATCCATCTGTTTCACTTTTTTAAAGAAGAAAAAAATTATAAACTACAGAACAAGAATCAAAACATGATAAGTCCGTGGATTGCTCGTGAAGCTTGGAACACTGTCACAAAACCTAGGAGAAGTTAAGGAAAAACTGACATCCTTCGAAGGTAAGTTCAGACATTTTCAATCCAGAACTTTGAGGTGGACATGGATACTGACCTAGCTCCTCAAAGTAATGAGAGAAGCTTAATGTCAGTGCAGGCAGACTTTGATGAGTTGAAAGAGTCGAGACAGTGCAAAGCCATTCTACCTGCACTTCAGGGGACTGCTGTACTGGCTGAGAGCTGGTATCAGGCTAGGTTTTTTGTTTTGTTTTGTTTTTCCTTTAATTATCCCATGTTATTTTTAGGGATATTAATATGTCAAATTCCAAGAGAATGTAGTACTTGGAGTTTTAAATATATACATACATGAAGTAAAGTGAAGTTGCTCAGTCATATCTGACTCTTTGCGACCCCGTGACTGTAGCCTGCCAGGCTCCTGTCTCCATGGAATTTTCCAGGCAAGGATACTGGAGTGGGTTGCCATTTCCTTCTCCAGGGGAATATTCCCAACACAGGGATCGAATCCAGATCTCCTGCACTACAGGCAGACTCTTTACTATATGAGCCACTAGGGAAGACATATATAAATATATACACCCATGTTTGCAAAATGCATAACTAATAATTGTGCTAAGATACAGGAAAGCCTCACTTTGTTCTTCTGAGTTCTGTTCTATTCCTTGGCTTCTATCTTGCGCACAGGCAGGGGTGCAAGAGTGGTAAAGTGAGACTGAGGAGTGGAGTAGGACAAAGTGGCCTTCCATTGCCAGGAAAAGATGCAGAGCTTATGCCCAGCCAATGGCATGTCAGGGCAGTATTTCTGCATCAGAAGTCTAGCTTCTCTAATTCATGATCCAGATAAAATCCTTGGTTTTATTTCCTTTGGTTAGTAGGTAAACTACCACCTTGAAATACGTGCTAGAATCCTTTGCCTGTTCATTAATGTCATTGTCTAGGGCAGAGTATTTGCTCTTTAGTCTAGAATATAAGGCCCTGGTTATACCTCATGTTTTCTCTGCATCAAACAATTTCCCCTCTTCTTTTCCTTGGTGATCTCTTACTTCAACATCTAGATTAAATACCATTTCAATGTGGCCCCTTCCTGTGGCCCTTATTTAAATAAGCTTCTTTCTGTAGGACTCACGAAAGGTAGTGTGACATGGCGGGGGTGAAGAGGGGAATGAAGGAATAACTTTTAGAGACAAAGACAGCTATGTAGTTAACCTTGGGCAAATTGTTAACCTGTGTGAGAATCAGTTTTCTATAATCTAGTGATCTACAAAAACAAATAATGTGATCTATAAAAAGGTATGACGGTTTTTATCTGGGAAGATAGTGATGGTTAAGTAAGATAATGGCAAACCTAGCATAGGATCTATCCATTTGAAATATGACTATTAAAAGCTTTTCAGCAGTGTTTTGGACATAAATAGAAACATCTTCTATAAATGTATTGTATGTGTTTTTATGAAACATTTATTATATCTTACTCTAGTCCCATGCATGTGTACATGTTAAGTCACTTCAGTCATGTCCAAATCTCTGCAACCCTATGGACTGTATCCTGCCAGGGTCTTCTGTCCATGGGATTCTTCAGGTAAGAATACTGGAGTGGGTTGCCAAGCCTTCCTCCCAAAGATCTTCCCAACCCAGGGATCCAATCCAAGTCTCCTGCATTGCAGGCAGATTCTTTACCATCTGAGCCACCAGGGAAGTCCAAGAATACTGGAGTGGGTAGCCTATCCCTTCTCCAGGGGATCTTCCCAACCCAGGAGTTGAACTGGGGTCTCCTACACTGAAAGCAGATTATTTACCAGCTGAACTACCAGAGAAGCTCCTATTCCCGTACTAAGGTTAGAATGCAATTTCCATCTGTGTCCCAAATTCAGCTCTAAAGCTTTTAATAGTCAGATTTCAAATGGATAGGAGAGCTCAGTATTATTCATGTGTGTTTATGTCTCTCCTTCTGTGCATTTCCTTCCCTCTCTTTATCCTTTTTGCTCTTGAGGTTAAGTCATATAGGACATGAACAGCACATGCATTTCATATCTGACCTAGACCACAAGGACATTCCCAACAAATCTGAAAACACAAATTTCCAGTTTTGCAAATCCATGCAGGTCCTAGTGATCACACTCTTTTCTTACACTGCTAGTAAATTATGCATTTAGTAACCTTCTTTGATCAACATCAGATTTGATAATCCAGAATTTAGAGACTTCTCTCTTCTCCTTGATTTCCAAAAAATGCAGGTCACCTTAGGACAAATAACAT
The DNA here is from genome assembly GCA_006408675.1 of Madoqua kirkii. Classification (NCBI taxonomy): domain Eukaryota; kingdom Metazoa; phylum Chordata; class Mammalia; order Artiodactyla; family Bovidae; genus Madoqua; species Madoqua kirkii. The sequence goes on along the minus strand of SJYC01114258.1, from coordinate 11,692 downwards.
AACTTAAATCCTATTTTTGACCCACAAAATCTAAAGATGAGACTGCAACAAAGCTATCATACAGGAAATCTTATATGAAAGTTCAAGTATGTTTCAAATGAAAGGTTGATGATTTATCCATATCTATTTACAGTTTAATATTGTAGAAATACATATGCTATTTGAGGAGATTGATATACTTTTCTACCTAAGGTTCCACAGATACCCAATAATGCCCAGAGAGGAGGCCTACAGAGCACTAATGCACTGAGTCTCACATTTGAAATGGGGTTGGCCCTATGCTGATGAGGAACACTATCAGAAGAGCGAAAGAAGCATCATACAGCCACCTGACCCCAGTTCTGGATTTGCTAATCGGTGAGCACTTGACGTGGATTCAGGCCGTCCAGCACCATTTCTAGCTGGGGAATTTCCCACTTTGGGAAGCTAAACTTGCCAAGGCAGAAGTCAGGAACTGATTTTTCTGGCCTCCCTTGGTGTTAGGCCCAGGTGTATGGCCTAGCTTCGGGACATTAGATGCCCCTTGTTGAAATGACACACATTTCAAATGGGAAGAGACAGATGAGAAGAAACAGTCTTCACGAGGAACCCATTCTGACAGCAAATCGGGAGTGGCAGGAAGTCACCCTGCCCCCAGCGGGGGCAGCAGGACAGGCCCAGTGTAAGGTCCTGTGTGGGGAATTACAGAGCCTCTGCCCAGTGGCAGTGCCACCTGGGTTCCCAGTGGGGCCCTCCACAGGTGCAATCTGAGAACTGCTCCTGCACAATCAGCCTTTAGGCCTAGGTCTCTGGCCCTTCTGGAGGCTTTATCTGCCACCAAATGTTATTTAGAAAATTCTTTTTCTATTTAAAATACCTACTAATGATTCTCGGGGAAGGCAGTGGCACCTCACCCCAGTACTCTTGCCTTGAAAATCCAATGGACGGGGAGCCTGGTGGGCTGCAGTCCATGGGGTCGCTAAGAGTTGGACACAGCTGAGCGAAGCGACTTCACTTTCACTTTTTCACTTTCATACATTGGAGAAGGAAACGGCAACCCACTCCAGTGTTCTTGCCTGGATAATCCCAGGGACAGCAGAGCCTGGTGGGCTGCCATCTCTGGGGTCACACAGAATCGGACACGACTGAAGCGACTTAGCAGCAGCAGCAGTAATGATTCTGCTCTTTGCAACGTAGTACCCTAACTGATTAACAGATATAGCCGACCTTGGACACATCATTCATCTCTGTGGCCCTGAATTACCTTAGCTAAAAAATGAGGGCTAAATTACCTCTAAAGTCCTGTCCAGCTCTAAAAATCTGTATTTATTTAACACTACAAGCTGATTTTTCAGGGTGAATTTTCAGGTCAGTTCACAGACCAGCTTTCAGAGATCTTACAATTTGAAGAAGAAAACCACACACAACATGTTTCAAAGTGCAATTTTTGCCTACTAAAAATGATTGTGTTTCTGTAGCATCATAGTCCCTTTCACTCAATAAGCAATGAGTAAAATGTATTAGGCCAACAGTTATCCCATCAAGGAGGGATACTCTATCACTATGGGAGACAAATGAGAATAGGAGAATAGTAATATTTCAGGTATTATGCCCATGAAATAAGCACTGTGTTAGGAACTGTATGTGAAATGTATGTGAATTGTCTCATGTTAACTTTCAGAATAACCCAGTCAGTTCAGTCACTCAGTCATGTCCAACTCTTTGTGACCCCATGGACTGCAGCACACCTGGCTTCCCTGTCTATCACCAACTCCCAGAGCCTTCTCAAACTCATGTCCATCACACCAGTGATGCTATTCAACCATCTCTTCCTCTGTCGTCCCCTTCTCCTCCCACCTTAAATCTTTCTCAGCATCGGGGTCTTTTCCAATGAGTCGGTTCTTTGCATCAGGTGGCCACAGTATTGGAATTTCAGCTTCAGTATCAAGATTATGATTTTCATTTTATACATGAGAAAACGGACACTGAAAGCCATACAATATTTATCCAAGTTTATGCAGCAAATGAATTTGGTAAGGCTTGGTAAGTTAGAAGTGAAAGTGAAAGCGCTCAGTCATATCTTACTCTTTGCGAACCTATGGACTGTAGCCTACCATGCTCCTCCATCCATGGGGTTCTCCAGGCAAGAATACTGGAGTGAGTTGCCATTTCCTTCCCCAGAGGATCTTCCCTACCCAGGGATCGAACCTGGGTCTCCCACATTGTAGGCAGACGCTTTACTGCCTGAGCCACCAGGGATGTCTGGTAAGTTAGAAGTAATACTTTAAAATACTCTTGCCTGGAAAATCCCATGGGTGGAGGAGCCTGGTAGGCAGCAGTCCATGGGGTCGATAAGAGTTGGACAGGACTGAGCAACTTCACTTTCACTTTTCACTTTCATGCATTGGAGAAGGAAATGGCAACCCACTCCAGTATTCTTGCCTGGAGAATCCCAGGGATGGGGGAGACTGGTGGGCTGCCATCTCTGGGGTCGCACAGAGTCGGACACGACTGAAGCGACTTGGCAGTAGCAGCAGCAAACTTATGTTAATTTAAAAATTCTTTCTTTGTTTTCAAATTTTCTATTACTCAAAAAAATCAAATAAAGTTGTGCTGTTCATATTCAGAAAACTTAAAAATCTTAAAGGAATAAAATCTGTAGTGAGTTTGGTAAAGATTCAACCTAGTTCTTGTTTCTGCATGCATGTCTGTGCCTACCACCCAGGATCAAATCTATCTCTACCCTCATTACCAAATGTGTTCAGTTAAAGAGGGCCTGAGAGTTGAAATTGCTTTAAAATGAGGCACAAGTTGGTTTTGTCTGAATAACCTAGAAAATTCCTAATAAGGCTCATGATGAGCTTCCCAAGAGAATGGAATCTTAAAGAGGGTTCCAAAGATGGGAAGAAAGACAGTCAGATGCATACCAAGAATGACAAGACTCTACAAGGAAAATATACATTCTTGTTTTCCTGTGCCTTCCCCCCTTTTAATAATCTACCTTATTAACTCAATTTGCTTACTAAAAACAGAAAACAAAATGAAAGCCTTGCATACTAATGTATATGATGCACTTGCAGGAAACTACTAAATGTTTATTAAGGCCATACCATACATGAAAGGAAAAAAGAAAGCATGAAGCCTGTTTCACATATTGTTACAAATCTGTAATGTTAGACTAAAAGGGAAAATTGATTCCTACCAATTATGAAAATGTACAGGATTAAATCAATTGCTCCGCTAGCCTGACCAGCATCTGGTCTGCAGCAGGGGCCAAATAGATCTCATTTGGGATATTTATGAAAAGTAACTTCTAAAACATAAATCAGGACTATAAAATCATCATCTGATTACCCCCAATTTTTAAAGCAGAGAAGAAAGTATATTCAAGTCTGAAATATGGTTTTGGAGAAGAGAGAAGGCAAGCAGCTTCAGCACAGAACAAGAAGTGAAAATCAAAGAGCAAGAAAAGGGAGGGATGAGTGTCTAATGCAGAAAATTTAGGCCGTGGCTTTCTGGACACGGAGCATGGTGAGGAGTCAAAGCAATAGCTGCTTCATTCCAGCCCTTCTGCAACCCAGCACTTTTATTCCAGCTGATGGCTTAAGCCAACTGAGAAGAGACCTGGGACCTCATTCACCCAAAAAATCATTTAAACTGAGTTTTTGGTTTTTGTTTTTTTTTCTGTTTAGATGTGGTCCTAAGAACCTGCCTCCCAGTGAAGGAGATGTAAGAGACTCAGGTTCAGTCCCTAGGTCAGAAAGATCCCTTGAAGGACAGTATGGCAATCCATACCAGTATTCCTTGGAGAATCCCATGGACAGAGGAGCCTGGTGGGCTACAATCCATAGGGTCACAGAGTCAGAAACAACTGCAGCAACTTAGCACACATTCCCCTAAGGTGCTCAGTCACTCAGTTGAGTCCAGCTCTCTGCAGTTCCATGGACTGTAGCCCTCCAGCCTCTTCTGATCATACAATTATTCAGGCAAGAACACAGGGGCAGGGTGCCATGCCCTCCTCCAGGGGATCTTCCAAATCCAGGGATCGAACCCATGTCTCTCGTATCTCCTGCATTTGCAAGCATATTTTTTTACCACTCGCACCACCTGGGAAGCCCCAAATGTAGTCCTAAACTCCTCGAAGAAAAACTAAAGGTGGATTTATGAGAATTTATGAACCTAGATATCAGTTTAGTTGTTCATTCAGGTCCGACTCTTTGTGACCCCATGAACCACAGCACACCAGGCCTCCCTGTCCATCACCAACTCCTGAAGTCCACCCAAACCCATGTCCATTGAGTCAGTGATGCCATAGAACCATCTCATCCTCTGTCATCCCCTTTTCCTCCTGCCTTCAATCTTTCCCAGCATCAGGGTCTTTTCAAATGAGTCAGCTCTTCACATCAGGTAGCCAAAGTATTGGACTTTTAGCTCCAACAACAGTCCTTTCAATGAATACCCAGGACTGATTTCCTTTAGGATGGACTGGTTGGATCTCCTTGCAGTCCAAGGGACTCACAGGAGTCTTCTCCAACACCACAGTTCAAAAGCATCAATTCTTTGACACTCAGCTTTCTTTATAGTCTAATTCTCACATCCATACATGACTACTGGAGAAACCATAGCCTTGACTAGACAGACCTTAGTTGACAGAGTAATGTCTCTGCTTTTTAATATGCTATCTAAGTTGGTCATAACTTTCCTTCCAAGGAGAAAGAGTCTTTTAATTTCATGGCTGCAATCACCATCTGCAGTGATTTTGGAGCCCAGAAAAATAAAGTTAGTCACTGTTTCCCTGTCTATATGCCATGAAGTGATGGGACCGGATGCCTTGATCTTAGTTTTCTGAATGTTGAGCTTTAAGCCAACTTTTTCACTCTTCTCTTTCACTTTCATCAAGAGGCTTTTTAGTTCCTCTTCACTTTCTGCCATAAGGATGGTGTCATCTGCATATCTGAGGTTATTGATATTTCTCCTGGCAATCTTGATTCCAGCTTGTGCTTCATCCAGCCCAATGTTTCTCATGATGTACTGTGCATATAAGTTAAATAAGCAGGGTGACAATATACAGCTTTGACGTACTCCTTTCACTATTTGGAACCAGTCTGTTGTTCCATGTCCAGTTCTAACTGTTGCTTCTTGACCTGCATACAGGTTTCTCAAGAGGCAAGTCAGGAGGTCTGATATTCCCTTCTCTTTCAGAATTTTCCAAAGTTTATTGTAATTCGCACAGTCAAAGGCTTTGGCATAGTCAATAAAATAGAAATAGATGTTTACCACCAACAAAATTAGCAATGCAGAGACAATTGCTTAGATGTTTCTGCCCACATAGATGTTTCCACATCCTGGAGTGCTGAAAAGGTATCCAGAGTCCAGAGGGTCCTATGATGCCAGATAATGCCAAAAGAGAAGACTGAAACTGGAAGGTGACATTTGGAAGATTACAATTCATCAGGGTGGTGAAAAAACGGGAATGTAGATTCTGCTAGAATCAGAAGCAGCCACACAAGATTTTCTGTCCTCTGTAGGGAGCTGCTGAAGTCTGGTGGTTTATTTGTTTTGAATTAACTTGACAGAGAGGATCACCCTGAAATTTCTAGTCACTGCTTCTCTATCTTAACAAATCAATATTTGTAGATTTAATGACTCTCAGTTATGCAACAATTCATTCTTCTCAAACATGAACTTTTTCACATCTACCTACTATAAGGGAGATAGGTGGGAGTTGATTGTGCCTGTTTTTTGTTTGTTTGTTTGTTTTTTCAGGTGAAAATACTACTGAATATCTCCTCCAGAAAGAATGACTACCTTGCTCTAGGTCATCCTGCCAAGCAAGTGTGAGAATTCTGCCTTCTGACACAGATCCAGATACTTGCCAGCAGCAATGTCTGAAAGTCTAAAATAACAAGTGATCTATGAACAGGAGGGTTCCCTTGTGGCTCAGCTGGTAAAGAATCCACCTGCAATGCGGGAGACCTGGGTTTGATCCCTGGGTTGGGAAGATCCCCTGAAGAAGGGAAAGGCTACCCACTCCAATATTCTGGCCTGGAGAATATAGTCCATGGGGTCGCAAAGACTCAGACACAACTGAGTGAGTTTCATTTTAACTTATGAACAGACATACTGAACAAAGTTAGCTTAATTATTCTGTCTGTTTTCAGGAACCTAGAGTCCATATGCTAAACTGCATTTTGGAGATTCCAGAGCAACACAAGAGAAATGGAGGAAATAAACCTGCTTTAGAGTCAAACAGACCAAAACTTTAAAATCTGTTATTTACTAGCTGTGTGACTTTAAGGAGGTTAACTGTTACTTTTAAGGCTCAGTTTTCTCATCTGTAAATTGAGAATAATAAAATATTCCTCAAAAAGTAATAGAAGAAAAGCATATGGGGAGAGTATCTGGTATTGAGCATGTACTAAGTCAGTGGTCACAAAAGCAACCATTATTCTGCCCCAGTTTACACTCTGTCTTGAAGGATAAGACTGAAAACTTTTTGGGTAAGTATACAGAAAGTTTTACCCTATATACACTAAAAAAGATTTTGAAATCTCAAAAGCTCATTTTTGGCTGCACAGTGATGCATCTGAGCTCTGTGAGCACCCAGTAACTGGTTGGAATAATGTCCTATGCCTCTGTGAAGTAATTTATTATTAATTTCCCACTGCTGATCAAGACAGAGAGGATACAAATCACTGATCGCCAAGCAATTGTTTTTCCATGCTTGCGATATGATTAAACAGGCTGCAATGTTGAAAAAGAGATGATTAAGAGGAGAAAAGTGATAAAACAGATGTTGAATAAAAAAAAAAACATAATTTCCCATTGAATAAAGTAGTAGTTGTGCCCATGAGAATTAGCTACACAATACATTCTTCCCTCAAGGGCTTGAGAGGCATTCTGTTCCTGCTCATTTGCCCCCTAGAAAAAAAGCCTAACCCCCTCAGGGAGTCATGAATTATTCTGTTTATTACCTTAGTCTGTAATGTACTCTATATCTTTTCTTAAGTGTACAGACTTTAAGGTTAAAATTCAGTGTTTTCTTAACACTTACTTCAGTCTAGGCGTCTAACAAGAGGCACCACGCCTTTCATGAACTTTAACGACAACTTTAGAAAGCTGGTTTGCTCTCACACTCAAAGAACCAACGGTGAAATGTAATATCTCTATGCACGTCTTGAGCTGTTGCAGAAGGAAAGGCACCAAGGGCTCCTTTCAAGTGGCTTGTTGCTAGAGACTCTCCACAGGCTAGTAAACAGAAGAGCACCTTTGGGTTTGCCAACATTTTCCTTCCTGAGGGTAAAGATAAATAAAATGCAAAAGGAATGGAGGGATAAATGAGTAAAAATAAAACCAAAGACCTGAAATAACACTGTGTTATTCAAATGATCTAAAATATTCTAAATGGGAAAAAAGAAGTATAGATGTCACTATTGTGACAACCCTAAAGAAGACATAGAACAAATTATTTGCTATTGAGTTTCTGCTTAATATTCAGAAGAAGCTTTCAAAGAGTTCCCTCATTACCCCCATCCTCCAAAATATAAAGAAGCTGAGTTTCACCACCTGTTATTGAGCTTCATTTTTAGGATTCTGTGTACAAAGGAGTTAAGATATCTTTTGTAGGAAAGGATGAGGTATGAATGATTATTAGGACATAGAAAGAAAAAATTTTTAAGAACAGCATTCTCATACCCTACCTGCTGAGTAGTACAGCTAAGTTCAGCTTCTTGTTGCCAGTAGTTAACATTCTGAAGCATTTAGAGTCCAATCAAAAAATTTTCAAGTCATTTCAAATTAAGCCATCTGCCATTTTCTTTCAAATTAAGCCATAGTCCTTAATCTATTTATCCGAAATTTTTACCTGACTTCAGAGCACATGGTAGGATTATATACTTCCTTGTGTTAGGTGGAGCCAGTGCCTAGTTCTGACCAATAGCTTCCAAGCAGAAATGACATATGTCACATCTGAGTTGTCCATTTAATTCCTGGAGTCATTCTCCAGAGATTTCATTTTCCCTTTGATCTGAAAACTGGCAATCCTCCAGGTGATTTCTCTGTATCCTGGATCCAGAAATGAAGACAATCATGACAAGAAGCATCTGGCTAAGTGGCTATGGACATGAGATATGGGACAGAAATAAACTTTTTTTGTCTTAGGTCACTGAGATTTGGGGGTTTGTTATAGCAGCATAACCCAACCCATGCTGATTGATGCACTTGAATTTTCATAACTACACAAGCTCTAACTCACTGGTAACTTCTTTCATTCATGAATATTGTTCCCTCTCACATCTTCTCTCTTCTCTCCTATTAATTCAATCACGGCACTAATTCAATCTAAAACTCTGCTGTACTGTGGTTAACAAATTTGATGTTGATAGAACACAGTAATTTATGGCCAGTATCTTAATTTATTTATTGGGCACTTTATTAACCTATACTCTTTGCGGCCTGTGCATTTTTAATGGGTTTATAGTGGGATTATTCATTTATCCCTGTGTGTGAAATGGGCCCTTCATAATTCACCTGTGGCATTACCAGATATTAATTATCAGGATCAGAATCTCACTAATAGAGAGACTACTAATTGTGAAGATAAAATACATTCTCTCGTACTTTGCAAAATCCCTTGCCATCTCCAATAGCAGTGACAGCACATTTTATTAAATTTAGATTACTGGGTTGGAATCTAATTTAGATCTCTAACTTGGCTAACACTTCTCTGATATTATAAACATGGACTAGAAAGGAGAAATATGATTGTGAATAAATAAATATTCATCCTAGTGATAAAATAATTTAAAGATATGTTTTTCTAGAATGCTCAGTGTTCTAAAAGCAAAATCTAAATGCCTATTTTAGGCTATTCTCAGGTTAGGTGTATATCAGAGTTCTTAAATTACAAGTCTTTGAATATTGAAAATATCTTTGGATAACAAGCAAAAATGGGTACTATTGAGATGATACAGAAAAGCTCACAGGATGTAAAAGAAAATTGAACAAAATGGCTTAATATGTACAGGAAGTTCTAAAGGATCTTGGGGAAATAATGTCTGGTGTACTAGTTTCTAAAATCTCCTGCATTTACTAGTTGTTGTTATTTTTTTTAATCTCTTTCAGTCCTATGGTCCATAATCTCTCCATTCAATCCCTATATCATTTCTCAGAATTTATTTTTTAAGAGATCAGGTTATACACGATTTCTTTGAAATATAGAAGATGCATTTAAAATCCTCATTTTCTGTGAATAATTCATCATGTGGAAGAAATTCTTCATCTTCCTTTATTTGCTTTTCTTTCTTGCTTTTCTGTTGCAGATTTTCAAACATAGTTCCCGCCTTTCTGCTTATTTTTCATAGGAGTCACTACCTGCTTGAGACTATCATAAGGGACTTCCCTGATGGTCCAGTGGTTAAGAATCTGCCTGCCAGTGCAGGAAACGTGGGGCTGAAACCTGGTCCAGGAGGATCTCATATGCCACAGGGCAACTGAACCCATGCTTCACAACTACTGAGACTGGGCTCCACAAGAGAGGCCACTGCAATAAGAAGCCTGCACACCACAGTGAAGAGTAGCCCCAACTAGCACAACAAAGGAAGCCTACACACAGCCATAATAAAAAAATAAAATTAAAATAAAAATTTAAGATTACTATCTTTAAAAAAGACTATCATAGGATTGATTTAGTAAAATACAGAAGAAACTACAGAGTTTAGACACCTCACTTTTATGGTTGTATTATTCAGCTATCACAGCATTAAAAATGTTTAATAAACTGCGTAAAGCTCAATATCTAACAAAACATTTATTCATGAGTTTGTGAGCTGGCTGGAAAAGCTTTGTTTCAGCTGGACTTGCCTCCATGCTCCCTGGAAGGTTAATGTCTTCTGCATCTCACTCTAGGGCAGGGTAATGAGAAAGTAGCTACCCAGTGCATATTTTTCACATGGCAAGGACTTCCCTGGGGGCTCAGTGGTTAAGATTCTGTGCTTCCTAGGCAAGCGGTGCAGGTTCAATCCCTGGTCAGGAACTAAGATCTCACATGCCACATGGATGAAAAAAATGTGCCTTTTTGTCATGGCAATCGTAGAGATATAAGAGTGCTAACCAACTGTGCATGCAAATTGTAAGCCCCTGTCTGCATCATATTTGCTAACTTTCCATAGTCAAAGCAATTCACATGACCATGCCCAAAGTCAAGGAATGAGAAACACCATAAGCCATGGAAGAGCATGGATATATTAATAGAATTCCACTGAAGAAGGGAGTAAACAATACCACAGTTTCCTTCAGCAAACTGCTACCCTGGGTCCATTTTTCCTCACTGTTTTGGGCTCCATGTGGTCAGTGAGATTCCCAGGAAAACCATTAGGTAAAAAGTTCTCTGGCTTTTGATCTGGCAATTACTGGTTTCCTCCCTTCCTTCTCCTTATACCCTTCACCCATTACCCCTCTGTGTGTGAACTGTATCATGCTAGACAATAGAAATGGCATGTCAGTAAGTTTCCACCTTCAAATCTACCTTCCCCTCCTTTCAGTGGTTGGAATGAAGTCTTTTTAGAGGCATTTCCAATCTCTCCTTTGACCTATTTTTGGCCTAGATGCATGATTGTCCACATCTGCCAGATTTACGGCATATTAATCTCACATCCTTACCCAAGGATAATCTAAGGATCCATATCGCTACTCTCAGAAGCTCCCACATCTCAGCCCGGAAGCCACAGCATCTGCCACGTGTGCGTCTTGCTTTATGGTTTGGGACGTGTCATTTTTCTTTGGTTTCATTGAATAAAGAGATTTTTTTTCTTTTTCTTTTAAGTTTCGAATGGGTTTTGAGGGTTAAAATGTTTTACTTTGGCGTTTTTAAATGGAAGCCACAAGATTATATATTGAGTGTACAATCAAATTAGAAACCCTAAGACCTTTTTATATTTTGCTCTGTTCAGTCATGTCATCTGATACTATAGTTATACAGTAGAGCTTCTAGATTTAAGAGCATAGCTCTAAATTTATCCTTGTTAAATGATGTTCTGTTGAATTCAGCCTTGTCTGAAATTTTGAAGGATCCTGACCATGGCATCTAGCCCTTCCATCTTGCCATCATTCATAAATACAATCAACTTACTGTTAATGTGCTCATCTGATCACTGCTAAAATTATTGAATCAGGTGCAACTAAAGGCATCCATTGCTACCTCTCCCACAGTCTGTCAGTCACCATGATCCATTTAACCTATATTTAGCCATCTTGTGTCCAGAGATAATCTTATATGTTTTGTCAAATGATTGCTGAAAGTGCTTTTTATCTGCTACATTCTCTGATCAACTAGAGTAGGGAGCTGTTATGGTCTGAACATATCCCCCCAAAATTCATATGTTGAAATCCCAATGCTTATTTTGATGGTATTAGGAGGTGGGGCCCTTGGAAAGTGATTAATCATGAGAGTGGAGCCCTCATGAGTAGGATTATTTCCCTAATAAAAGAGGCCTGACAGAGCTCCCCAGGCCTTTCCACCTTGTGAAGATACATGAAGAAGCTGGCTACTCAAAAGAGGGCCCTCAATTAACCACGCTGGAATGCTGATTTCAGACTTCTAGTCTCCAGTATTGAAAGAAACTCAGTCTGTGATACTTTACTATAGCAGCTGAAAGGACAAAGACAGGAGTTAATGAATTTAGAAGTAAAAAAAAAAAAAAAAAAAAAAAAAAAA
>SJYC01114256.1:0-11741 GCA_006408675.1 Madoqua kirkii | reverse complement strand
AAGAATTTTCAAAAGAGAGATTATGCAATGAAAACAATCAATTCCCCCAATATATTCAGTATCCAATTTGTAATCTATTTATAAACACCAGTTTTGTTAATTAACCTATTCAATTGGTATACAAAGTAGACAATTCTGACATAATAATGAATGTATTAAAGTGCTTTCTATGGATCAAATCAAATCCTCTCAGGAAACACAATTGTAACATATCTGTAGAGTCAAAATGCAAAATTATCATCATGAAGTCAGAATACTGATTCCTGGTTTCTAGGGGATATAAGGAAGAAGGAGTGAGGAGGAGATGATTTGTGGCTAAGGGATTTTACTTTGGGAGTGACGGGAGAACTTCAAAATTAGGTAGAGTTAGTGGTTTCCCAACATTGGATTTATACTAAACACCAATGAACTACTTACTTAAAATGGTTAATTTTATGCCTTGTGAATTTCATCTCAATATATTCTTTTTTATAAAAATGCAAAACCTCCATCAGATTTCCAGAGCACACACAGAGTCAGTTGTTCCTTATGAGTGCTGGTTTATAATGTACACTTATTAAATCCAATTTTAGTCTTTCCATGGAGAAAGCAATGGCAACCCACTTCACTATTCTTGCCTGGAGAATCCTGTGTACAGAAGAGCTTAGTGGGCTGCTGTCCATGGTATCACAGAGAGCCAAACATGACTGAAATGACTTAGCATGGATGCATGAACTGGAGAAGGAAATGGCAGCCCACTCCAGTGTTCGTACCTGAAGAAACTCAGGGATAGAGGAGCCTATGGGCTACCATCTCTGGGGCTGCACAGAGTTGGACACGACTGAAGCGACTTAGCAGCTGCCGCAGTTGTCTTTCCAATTTCTTTCATTACGCCAGGAAATTCTTTCTGATTTAAGGATTCCTAGGGCTTAATAAAGTTGTCTTATTAACAAAAGGAGGGTATCAATAAAGGGCCAATGAATGAATAAATGTCATTTATTTTGATTTTACTAGTTTAAAATTTCAGAGTTTTGTATTTGCAAATATATCCAAGACTTCTAAATAGATAAAGTTTCTTACAATAAAGCAAGTAGAAAGAGAGAAAGAGTAATATTTTCTTATTTGATTTGTTGCTTGTGTCTCATTAAATTTGAATTTTTTTAACATTCTTTTAGGTACAGTTTCAGAAAACCAAAATCTTCATACTAGGGTTCTATAGTCAGAATTTCCCAGTGCTGTAACCTTGTATAAAGTATCCAACTGTCATTCATCATCAATAAAATAATTGATAAGAGTACTTGACTCCTAGGATTGACATAAAAAGCATTTATATGTACATGTACATTTACTTACATCCATCTAGTCAAGGATATAGTTTTTCCAGTCATGTATGGATGTGAGAATTGGTCTGTGAAGAAGGCAGAGCACTGGAGAATTGATGCTTTTGAACTGTGGTGTTGGAGAAGACTCTTGAGAGTCCCCTTGGACTGCAAGGAGATCCAACTAGTCCATTCTAAAGGAGATCAGTCCTGGGTGTTCATTTGAAGGAATGATAATGAAGCTGAAACTCCTGTAATTTGGCCACCTCATGCGAAGAGATGACTCATTGGAAAAGACTCTGGTGCTGAGAGGCATCAGAGGGAGCAGGAGGGGAATGGTACAACAGAGAATGAGATGGCTGGATGGCATCACGGAATTGATGGATGTGAATCTGAGTGAACTCTGGGAGTTGGTGATGGACAGGGAGGCCTGGCATGCTGTGATTCATGTGGTCACAAAGAGTCGGACATGACTGAGTGATTGAATTGAACTGAACTGAACTGAAAATAAACTATGACATTGATATTATCTCAGTGATTAAATAAGATAAAATAAAATGCTTAAAATGTTTGCAATGGCACTCAACAAGCATTAACTACTGTTATTTTTCCATTATGAACATTATAGTTTAAGCACTATATTTGTGCATCTGTGAGTGCTAAGTTACACATTCATGTAGGATTCTGTGTGACCCCATGGATTATAGACCACCAGACATTTCTGTCCATTCGGATTCTCCAGGCAAGAATACTGAAGTAGTTTGCCATGCCCTCCTCCAAGGGATCTTCCTGACCCAGGGACTGAATCCCAATCTTTTATGTCTCCTGCATTGGTAAACAGGTTTTTTACCACTTGTTCAGTTCAGTTCAGTTCAGTCAACTTCAGTTGCTTAGTCATGTCCTATGCTTTGCAACCCCATGAATCGCAGCACACCAGGCCTCCCTCTCCATCACCATCACCCGGATTTCACTTAGATTTATTTCCATCGAGTCCGTGATGCCATTCAGCCATCTCATCCTTGGTCATCCCCTCCTCCTCTTGCCCCCAATCCCTCCCAGCATTAGAGTTTTTTTCCCAGTGAGCCAACTCTTCGCATGAGGTGGCCAAAGTACTGGAGTTTCAGCTTTAGCATCATTCTTTCCAAAGAAATCCTAGGGTTGATCTCCTTCAGAATGGACTGGTTGGATCTCCTTGCAGTCCAAGGGACTCTCAAGAGTCTTCTCCAACACCACACTTTAAAAGCATCAATTCTTTGGTGCTCAGCATTCTTCACAGTCCAACTCTCACATCCATACATGACCACAGGAAAAACCTCTCTTCTCATGAGGTGGCCAAAGTACTGGAGTTTCAGCTTTAGCATCATTCCTTCCAAAGAAATCCCAGGGTTGATTTCCTTCAGAATGGACTGGTTGGATCTCCTTGCAGTCCAAGGGACTCTCAAGAGTCTTCTCCAACACCACACTTCAAAAGCATCAATTCTTTGGTGCTCAGCCTTCTTCACAGTCCAACTCTCACATCCATACATGACCACAGGAAAAACCATAGCCTTGACTAGACGGGCCTTAGTCGGCAAAGTAATTTCTCTGCTTTTGAATATGCTATCTAGGTTGGTCATAACTTTTCTTCCAAGAACTAAGCGTCTTTTAATTTCATGACTGCAGTCACCATCTGCAGTGATTTTGGAGCCCCCAAAAATAAAGTGTGACACTGTTTGCACTGTTTCCCCATCTATTTCCCATGAAGTGATGGGACTCGATGCCATGATCTTCGTTTTCTGAATGTTGAGCTTTAAGCCAACTTTTTTACTCTCCTCTTTTCCTTTCATCAAGAGGCTTTTTAGTTCCTCTTCACTTTCTGCCAGAAGGATGGTGTCATCTGCATATCTCAGGTTATTGATATTTCTCCCGGCAATCTTGATTCCCACTTGTGTTTCTTCCAGTCCATCGTTTCTCATGATGTACTCTGCATAGAAGTTAAATAAGCAGGGTGACAATATACAGCTTTGACATACTCCGTTTCCTATTTGAAACCAGTCTGTTGTTCCATGTCCAGGTCTAACTGTTGCTTCCTGACCTGCATACAGAGTTCTTAAGAGGCAGGTTAGGTGGTCTGATATTCCCATCTCTTGGGCCACCAATCTGTAAATTCTGGCATTGCCCACTCCAATATAAATCTGGATATTTTTAATAGTCTATAAACTCATTATATTGTTTCAATATACAATTAAATATTGTATAATTATTAGAGATGGGTTAATTTAAAAAACAATTGGGTTTCCTGAATATATATAAAAATATATGTGGACTTTTTAATAGAAGATACTATAATATAAAAAATGGACATTTTTTTTTTCGCAATGACACCATGAAATTACAGTGCCCTTTCATGTCTTTAATCTGAAATTATGCAGTTTTTTTCTCTGTGGATAATATTCTGTTGGAAATATTCCAAAAACAAGTTCTTCTCAGCTCAGCAAAAGCATTATGTTGAATAAAATGCAACCATCCATTTGCACTTAAAAACTGACTTCTTAACCTTGATCATTATTCAATTTGATCTTAGTTCTGTTTGACATACAAATAGAGTAAAGCCCTTATTTTAAATAAATTACAGGCATATATGTGTGTGTGTTCAGTTGTGTCTGACTCTTTGCAACCCCATGGACTGTGTAGCCCACCATGTTCCTCTGGCCCAGGTATTTATAACTATGTTTAAATGTTCTTCTACCAAATGACAAGCTACTATGTTAAAATTTAAAATAACAATACAGTATTTATAAGAATAAACCAAAAATTTCAAAAGCTCTGAATTTGTAAGTATGAATTTCAGAGGCCACATACATTTTAATTTTTTATGTTAAAACAATTTCAGGTGAGAATTTCTATATAGGCTTCACCCATCTTTTCCTTAGATATGACCAGAGTATATTTATCTATTTTAAACATTTATATAACCATGGTACATTTACCAAAACTAAAATATTAACCTTGGTACAATACCATGAACTCAGGAAATCAGCTATAGACTTTATTCAGATTTTGTTCCAAGATCTAATTCAGTTCCGTTCAGTCGCACAGTGATGTCCTACTCTTTGCCACTCCATGGACTGCAACACGCCAGGCCTCCCTGTCCATCATCAACTCCTGGGGTTTACTCAAACTCATGTCCATTGAGTAGGTGATGCCATCCAACAATCTCATCCTCTGTTGTCCCCTTCTCCTCCCTCCCTCAATTGTCCCCAGCGTCAGGGTCTTTTCCAGTGAGTCAGCTCTTCTCATCAGGTGGCCAAAGTATTGGAGTTTCAGCCTCAACATCAGTCCTTCCAATGAACACTTAGGACTAAAGAGGCTCTTTAGTTCTTCTTCACTTTCTGCACATCTGAAGTTATTGATATTTCTCCTGGCAGTTTTAATTCCAGCTTGTGCTTCTTCCAGCCCAGTGTTTCTCATAATGTACTCAATATAAGTTAAATAAGCATGGTGACAATACACAGCCTTGACGTACTCCTTTTCCTATTTGGAACCAGCCTGTCGTTCCATGCCCAGTTCTAACTGTTGCTTCCTGACCTGCATACAGATTTCTCAAGAGGCAGGTTAAGTGGTCTTGTATTCCCACCACTTTCAGAATTTTCCACATTTTATTGTGATCCACACAGTCAAAGGCTTTGGCATAGTCAATAAAGCAGAAATAGATGTTTTTCTGGAACTCTCTTGCTTTTTCCATGATCCAGCGGATGTTGGCAATTTGATCTCTGGTTCCTCTGCCTTTTCTAAAACCAGCTTGAACAGCAGGAAATTCACAGTTCACGTACTGCTGAGGCCTGGCTTGGAGAATTTTGAGCAGTACTTTACTAGCATGGGAGATGAGTGCAATTGTGTGATCTTTGAGATTGGAATGAAAGCTGACCTTTTCTAGTCCTGTGGACACTACTGAGTTTTTCCAGATTTGCTGGCATATTGAGTGCAGCACTTTCACAGCATCATCTTTCAGGATTTAAAATAGCTCAACTGGAATTCCATCAGCTCTACTAGCTTTGTTCATAGTGGTGCTTCCTTAAGGCCCACTTGACTTCACATTCCAGGATGTCTGGCTTTAGGTGATTAATCACACCATCGTGGTTATGTTGGTCATGAAGATCATTTTTGTACAGTTCTTCTATATATTCTTGCCACTTCTTCTTAATATCTTCTGCTTCTATTAGGTTCATACCACTTCTGTCCTTTATTGAGCCCATCTTTCCATGAAATGTTCCCTTGTTATCTCTAATTTTCTTGAAGAGATCTCTAGTCTTTCCCATTTCTTTTCCAGTCCTGTGGCCACTGCTGAGTTTTCCAAATTTGCTGGCATATTGAGTGCAGCACTTTCACAGCATCATCTTTCAGGATTTGAAACAGCTCCACTGGAATTCCATCACCTCCACTAGCCTTGTTCGTAGTGATGCTTTCTAAGGCCCACTTGACTTCACATTCCAAGATGTCTGGCTCTAGATTAGTGATCACATCATCATGATTTTCTGGGTCTTGAAGGTCTTTTTTGTACAGTTATTCCGTGTATTCTTGCCACTTCTCTTAATATCTTCTGCTTCTGTTAGGTCCAGACCATTTCTGTCCTTTATCGAGCTCATCTTTGCATGAAATGTTCCCTTGGTATCTCTAATTTTATTGAAGAGATCTCTAGTCTTTCCCATTCTGTTGAGTGCAGAGTTCCAAAGAATAGCAAGAAGAGATAAGAAAGTCTTCTTCAGCGATCAATGCAAAGAAATAGAAGAAAACAACAGAATGGGAAGGAGTTGTTGCTACATGCAAAAACAGCACAGTCAGCTCTGACAGTCATCTGGAAATTTGTCACTGGTGGTCTGACCAGCATTATCTTGATTGTTTTAAAAACAGTTAATCTTCAGTTCCAGGGTTAGCTTGTTCCCATTTCCTTGAGGCCAATTCTTGGAATCATGGCAGTTTATGTCATGGCTATAATCTGGTCATTATGTGGATAACTTCTTACACCTGATGGGGTTTCAGTATCTACAAGACAGCTCAAAGGATATGCCTCAGAATATTATCTATAGTCCTTGAGATGGAACTTTAAGTCCTCGACTATGCTTAATGAGTACATTATTATTATTTGGTCCCCTTTGACTGTTTTTCTTTGTTGCTTCTCACTTCTCTGATTAAACTTTTTGTTTGGCTAAAATTTCTCCACAGTCAAAAGGCAGGCTGAGGACGTGAGGGGCAAGGGCCATAGGGTCCTGCTCCATTTTCTTACCAAAATCAGGAAATTGAATATTAATTCAATACTATTATCTTCATGCCTTATTCCAGTTTCACCAATTGTCCCAATAATGTCTTTTGTAGCAATTTCCCCCTTTGGTTCAGGATCCAACCCAGGATCTCACTTTACATTTAGTTCTCATATCTCTTTAGTCTCATTTAATCCAAATCAGTTGCTCAACCTTTCTTTGTCTTTCCTAGTCTTGACATTTTTTAAAAGAAAAGCCTGATTATTTTGTAGCATGCTCCGACCTTGGATTTGTCTGCTGTATCCTCATGATATATATTAGATTCCGATTATACAATTTTGGCAAGAATACCACAAAAGTGAAACTGTGTCCTTCCCAGGAGATCCTATCAGGAGGCTCATGATGTTGAATTGTCCCATTAATGGTAATACTCACTTTGATCACTTGGTAAAAGTGGCATCTGCCAGCTTCTTCACTGTAAATGTTACCATTTCCTTTATATAATTAATGAATAATTTAGTGACATACTTTCAAACTGTCCTTTGAAACTTTCAAACCTGTTCCTCATCAAAATTTTAGCTACAACTTTTAGCATCTATTAATGACTCTTGATGATTACAAAATGGTGATTTTTTTAACTTTATCAGTCCTCATTCTGTCTACACTTGTTAGTTTGATTTTTATTATAAGGAGAGCTTTCTCTTTCTCTTGTTTTTCTGTTTATTATTAGCAGTATGGACTGATGAATTCTTGTTTTATTCATGTGTTATAATCCACCATTATCTTACTTATTTTGATGTTCAAATCCATAATATGGTGCTAAAAGTGAATTATTTCTCATATGTCAAGAAACTAAGACAACTTTTAATGTAAAATCAATTACTGGGAGAGCAAACAAATTTGGTTTTGATTTCCTGGCTTCCAAAAGGAGCCAGATGTCAACAGAGAAAACTTAGTAGTAATAATAAAATAAAAATTGATTATGCAATTAGATTTTGATAAGAAAGGAGCAACGCTTTAAATTATATACAAGTGCCCATTACAGCTTGTACCTTCATGAAAACTTCCATATCTATTGCATTTCTGTTATTGTGTAGCTTCCTTCTAGTATGACAAACCTCCACTTACAAGAGAGCATCTCATTTGGATCAGTGCTTCTGGCTGTATGAAGAAATGCCACATTCAGAGATTGCTGAGTATCTGCTCAGAGCTCTACAAACATCTGGTTGCTCACAAATATAATTTGATTAAATCAATTATTTAATCCTGAGAAATATGAATATCATGGAGTGAATAATATCATTAAATACAATGTCTGATATGCCTACAATGCATCATCACATTAAACTTTGAAGCGAGTAGTTATGATGCTATCTCAGGCAAGATTACTAAGTCTACTAATAGCTCACTTTTTTTCAAACATTTTTTTTCTTTTTATGGACACAGCATAGCTTAGGTTTTTATTCTTAGTTTCTAAATCACTTTTATTTTATGAATTTTCAGCCCTGTGATTTTAGTTCCAAGCTATTGTATACTCTGTTCTTAAACTTAACAGAGAGGTTATTTTTATTCTTATTTCTCAAATTAACCCCAAAATGTTTACCACTATCACTTAAATGTAGCATTTATTAAGCACTTAATATTTGCTAGTCCCTCTGCTCAGCATCTGCATTCATTATTGCACTTAGTTCCTAAAACCACACAAGCAGTGAGTTCAGATAAGGATGCTGAGGTTGTGAGGGGTTGAGAAAACTGTCCAGTGTCCCTCAGCTTAGTGTATGTCTTGGGCAAGTAACTGTGACTGAAGCTCCAGCCAGTCTATCTCCAGTGTTGGATAAATGTGCTGTATGCCCAGGTAAGAAGTGCAGAGGAAGGGCTCTTCCTTTGATTATAGACCTCTGTGTGATGTTTATAACCCAGGTACACTCCTGAATCACACTAAGGAAAAGACAGTCCCTGGGATGGGGATGTAGGCAAAATAGCTGGAACTGCTCAGGCTCTGAACTGCTTCAGGTTTATCTGGGATTCATCTTCCTCCCTCTTTGTCCCTTTCTCCTCTACATATCCAATTAGTCACCGCATCTTAACCATTCTGCCTCCAGACTGTCCCTGAGTTATACTCTCTCCCTCCTATTGCCCCTCCTCTAATTATATCACTCACCACTCTCACCTCCCCATAGGTTTCCCCAACTCCACTCTCCTCCTCCTACTCACTTTTCATTCCTGCAGCAAGGAAATTGCCACAAACAGATCATGACACTCATCTACTCAGAAACTCTCAAGGGCTCCCCATTACTTACAACACAAAATCCTAGCTTTGGGCTTTTCAGCCTGACATTCAGGGATGTCTACCATGTGGTCCTCACCTGACTCTCAGGTTGACTCATCTGCAGCCCAGTCTTCTTTCCCCTTACTCCACATACTAACATACTTGCATTTCTTAAGCCATCCCTCCACATTCCATTATCTTTCTTTTATCATACTGACCTTTGACCTGGAATTTCCTATTCCTTCTATTGCTCCCTGTTCCCCACGCCACATTGCTATATAAAGTCCCAACTTCTTGTCAAAAATCAACAGTTCAGAGAGGATCTGACAAGTCTTAAAGCCATTCCCTTTTCCAGAGGATCTTCCTGACCCAGGGATCGAAACTGGGCAGGCAGATTCTTTACCATCTGCCACCAGGGAAGCCCTTTAAAGAGATCAAGTAAGGCTGAAAATTATCTATTATAAAGAGATAATTCAAAACTCACTGTCTACAAAGGGACTCCCTCAGTCGGATTTAATCTCTGCTTCTTATATAAGCCTGTTTCATTCTGTGTATGATTGTTTTACTACATTTATCAATCTTGCTTTGCATTAAAGTTAATTGTGTACATTTCCATGTCTCCCCCAAGAGTGAATATTTAAGAAATAAAAGGCATCTTAAACTTCTCTTTGCACACAGGCATGTGTTGAATTTAGCGTCCAGTTATTGAAGAGAAAGTTTGTAGTTATGAGAAGATGATTTTTATTTCTAAAAATTTTAGTATGTATATAGATTGTTGTTGTTATTTATTCACTAAGCTGTGCCCAACTCTTTTTCAACCCCACAGACTGTAGACTGCCAAGCTCTTCTGTCCATGGGATTGCCCAAGCAAGAATACTGGAGTGGGTTGCCATTTCCTTCTGCATGGGATCTTCTTTACCCATGGATCAAACTCATGTCTCTCGCATTATAGTTAGATTCTTTACCACTGAGCCATCAGAGAAGCTCTATATATAGAGATAGATCTTAAATATATATATTTGTTATATATACGTAAACTATTTATATATACTATTTTATATACCCACATATATGTGTGTCAGTAGATATCTAATAAACACCCATTGATTAAATGAATTGAAGATGTTGACTACAGATAATTAATTATAAAACTTTACAAATGACACTATCATCACTTGAGATTTAGCATCCACCCATTTTTCTCTAATGAGGTATTTATAGACCTACAAGGTTCTCTTCAATTATAACATATATAGACAGATTAAAAATGTGAAACTGGGGACTCCCCTGGTGGTTCAGTGGCTAAGACTCCACGCTCCAAATGCAGGGGGCATGGGTTCAATTCCTGGACAGGGAACTAGATCTCACATGCTGCAAGTAAGAGTTTGAAAGCCACAACTAGGACCTGGAACAACCAATAAATAAATATAATATTTAAAAAAATTAAAATGTGAAATTGAGCCAATGTATTTTTATTATATAAAGAGCTTATAAATCAGTAACAAAAATGTTAAATGCCCACACACACAAATAAAACAGACATTTTTCAGAAGAACAAGTATAAATGACTAATAAATATATTTAAATTATTCAGTTACTAGTAATCACAAATTGCAAATTAAAACAATGATACACCTTTTTTAACCTATGAACCTGGCAAAACTTGTCTAAGTTAATACTCAATCCCACTCTTGATAGGCTTGTAAACTGTTATAAACTTTTGAAAAAAAAGTTTTTTGGTGACATGTATCAATAGGTTTAAAACTCTTTGACCCTGTAACTCTATCCCTGGGACTCCTGTGAGAAAATAATCAGAAATATAAATAAAAATTTATGTTCAAGAATTCTTATCATAACTGCAAACCAAAAAAGATCAAAAGACTTAAACATTTCTCCAAAGAAGACATACAGATGGCCAAAAGGCACATAAAAATATGCGCATCATCCCTAATTATTCAGTTCAGTTCAGTTCAGTTCAGCACTCAGTCGGGTCCAATGCTTTGTGACCCCATGAATCACAGCACACCAGGCCTCCCTGTCCATCACCAACTCCCAGAGTCCACCTAAGCTAACACTAGAAGTGAAAGTGAAGTCGCTCATTCGTGTCCAACTCTGTGACTGTAGCCCACCAGGCTCCTCCATCCTTGGGATTCTCCAGGCAAGAATACTGGAGTGGGTTGCCATTTCCTTCTCCAGGGAAACTTCCCAACCCAGGGATTGAACCCAGGTCTCCCGCATTGCAGGCAGATGCTTTAACCTCTGAGCTACCAGGGAAGCCAAACTAACCCTAGGGAGTATCAGATAGTGAGAACTCATGTAAAGGAAACCACTTGAATACAAGACCCAGCATCACCCAACTACCAGTAACATCCTGTTCTGGATGCCTCATCTAAACAACAAATAAAACAAAAATACAAACCAAATCATCAGCCAACAGGAGTACCACCTCACTCAGCCTTGCCCATCAGAGGGAAAGCAAAAACTCAGCACAAATCTCACCCTATACAAAGCTCATACAAACCACTGGCCCAACCTTAGGAGGGCAGAAACCAAAATGAAGAAAGAATTCAACCATCTTCAAGGAAAAAATTCAACTTTCCTTGAAGCCTGCAGAAGAGACTTCAAATACAATAGCTTTAAAAAAAGAAAAGAAAAGAAAAGTCAGAGAAATACTGCACAAATGAAGGAAGAAACTAGAAACACAGAAGCCCAAATAAATAAAGAGGAAGTAAGAAAAATACCTGAAAAAGAGTTCAGAATAATCATAGTAAAGATGATCAAAAACCTTGAAAACAACATGGAGAAAATGCAAGAATCAATTAACAAAGACCTAGAAGAACTACAGAATAAGCATGCAGAGACAAACAACACAATTACTGAAATTAAAAATACTCTAGAAGGACTCAATAGCAGAATATCTGAAGCAGAAGAATGAAT
>SJYC01114252.1:0-10359 GCA_006408675.1 Madoqua kirkii | reverse complement strand
TGCTGCAGTTCATGAGGTCACAAAGAGTCAGACACGACTGAGCAACTGAACTGAACTGACACTGAAAATGTATTTGTCCATTTTAAAGCTTTATACATTCAATAACTTTCCAAGAGGGAGAAAAAGAACAAGAACTCTATGATACACCATGGAAAAGACCTTTGGTGCTTACAAAATTGCCCAGGAGCTTTGGGAAGCTCAGGGAGCTCCTTGGACTCACCCTCTGCATGCTCCAGGCCTGCCCACTATCTTCAGACATAGTCTGGCATATCGAGAGCCAGGCCCACCTCTCCATCTGGGCCAAGTCCAAGAGTTGTCCCCTTGAAGCTGGCCCTCACTTAGACAACCATCTGGTTCCTGGGACTGCCTTCACCATGGGCTTCATCCTTCTATCATTCCCTAGCTTTATGTCCTCACTCCCAAGACTCATCCAGCCCAATGGAGGGGCATCCAGACCTTTGCATCAGGGTTGCACAGAAAGCAGATTGCCAAGCCATGGCCCCAGTGCCCCTGAGCCACAAGCACCATGTCCCTCCCTTGCCAGGGAGAGCCAAGAAGCCATGTGGCCGCCTCTGAACATCCATCCTTTGTCCTCATCCTCTAGCATTTTATGCCACAAATATTTTCACATAGCAAACTATTTCCCACTAGAGGGAGAGAGAACGGGGACTGGATCCTGTTTACTGTCTGTCCCATCCCCAGGGCCTGGAAGCATGCACGGCGGGCACTCAGTAAACCCATTGGCTGTACCCAGGAAGTCACATTAAGGCCACCGAGTGTGGCCAGTTTCAAATGCTGAAGACATGGGCTCTCCGCAAGCAGAAAAGGAGTAGCTTCTTCTGCCCTACCCAGCATTCACCAGCTGTGCCCTCGGTGAGCCAGGACCTGTCCTGATAAGACCCCTGTTGTGGACTCGCCCTTGTGATCTCTGACCTCCTGTGGTCAGGTGCTTCCCAGGTGGCGCTAGTGGGAAAGAACCTGCATGCCAATATAGGAGATGTAAGTGGTGCGGGTTCAGTCCCGAGTGGGGAAGATCCCCTGCAGCAGGGCATGGCAATCCACTCCAGTATTCTTGCCTGGAGAACTCCCATGGACAGAGGAGTCTGGCCGGTGTCAGTGTGAGGTCCACGGGGTCACAAAGAGTTGGACACGACTGAGCGACTGAGCTGCACATGAGCAGCGAGATGCCCTCCTCCCTCCTGATGGGCAAGTCCCCTTCTCTCGCCCCAGAATTTTTTTAAAGAAAACTTAAACCACCTTATCTTGTAGGCCTTGGGCCATTTTCCTCCTCTGAGCCTGAGTTTTCATTTCCTGAATAATGTAATCCCCAAATCCCCATGTCAAGGACAAGTCAGGGCTCTGCAGCCAACACCATTCCTGGCTTCTAGGATAGCAGTTACATAATTTGCATTTTTCCTCGAGCTTGATCTCATAAATTCCCCCAACACACCCTGGCTGAGGATTCATCAGACTAAAGATTTCCTATATCTTCTTTCCACAACCAAACTCAAGGAGAATTTCTAATTTTCTGCCGAGCCTCGGTGCTAAGCAGCTTCTTTCCCAAGGTTTTGCTTCACCAAAAATATTGATTGCTTGAAGAAAAAGCCACCATTGATCGCGCTTTCCCAAAAGCCTTAATGAACAGAGCTTTTGCCAGGCAGAGTCACGATGCTTTGTGTCCCAGTAGGGGCTGAGGACTTTGTCACAGGACACAGCCATACACAGCCCCCCTGGAGGGGGATTGACAGGCACCTCATTAACTGGCTCACTCTGTACTGAGCTGAAAGCTCTGAGCGAGGCAGCCTCTCAGATGAAGAATAGAAAATCCTATGTAGAGGAAAGAGAAGCAGTCTGACTACAACCCAGAAGACTGTGGGAATGAGGGCTAACATCCCCGGGGCCTCCATCTTCTCATCTGCAAAATGGCCATAATCATGTTCCCTTTGTGCCGTTCCAGGACAACACAGTGATCAAATGTGCCCCTCACAGACCAGTTGCCCAATAACCGCTCCCTTTCCCTCCAGACTTTTATAAGGCTGGAACTATTCCTCCACTGAGAAAATGAGCCTCTTACACAGGTTTTGTATTTGTTTTTGTTTTGTGATCACGTGAAAAGAAAATCCTATGTAGAGGAAAGAGAAGCAGTCTGACTACAACCCAGAAGACTGTGGGAATGAGGGCTAACATCCCCGGGGCCTCCATCTTCTCATCTGCAAAATGGCCATAATCATGTTCCCTTTGTGCCGTTCCAGGACAACACAGTGATCAAATGTGCCCCTCACAGACCAGTTGCCCAATAACCGCTCCCTTTCCCTCCAGACTTTTATAAGGCTGGAACTAATTCCTCCACTGAGAAAATGAGCCTCTTACACAGGTTTTGTATTTGTTTTTGTTTTGTGATCACGTGAAAGTATCAACTCAAAATGCCGTTTTGAGTATGGACTTTGTACTTAGCACTGCTCGGGGCGGCATGAGGAACTCCGCCCATGGCAAAGGTCATGAGGAAGGAAGCTTGGCATACGCAAAGGTGTGATCAAACCTCAGGAAAACCCCTGTTCTCGAGCATCTACCCCTCAAACCAGAGTACTTTACGGGGAGCTCTCCCCCATAACCGTTTCTCTCGGAGAAGGAATAAATGTGCAGCTCCAAGGCAATAGAAATTCCTGGGCATGACAACAGTGTTTTGACTGGTTTATCTAGCCTGCCTGTATAGGTTTGTCCAGCCACATGTGATGGTTTACAAGCTCCCGACCATGAGAGGCACGAAATGTTTTGGACTTACTAAAGGCAAATTCTTTCAGGAAGTTATAATTTATTAGTATAGGGGGTTGGTTAGGAATTATATTGGTGAAGGGTTTTTCATTTGTTGTGTCAATAATTGCTGCTAATTCCCTGCCCTGGGTGGGACAAGGGTGTCTCAGGTCAAACCTCTCTGCTGACAGACTAGCTTGTGTGACAACCTCTCAACATAAACAGCACAGAGAGTTTGGAGTATTAGCATAGGGCTTTTCTCATTATTGGGTCAATGATTGCTGCCAGGCCTCCATATCCTTAGGTACCTGGGAATATATTAATCAATGTATTTGGAATATAGAAAAAAAATAGTAGTTTTTGATGTTAGCAATATTAGACTTCTTGAGTTAATGAATTTTCTCTTTTGTTATAGATCATTGTACTTTGTTATAAATCACTGTGTCCTTGCTACATAAAAAATGTAACCTTATCACTATCTTAAGACAAAGTAGATCTTAAGGGGAACATTGGTGAAAGGATTTTCATTTGTTGGGCTAATGTTTTGCTGCTAAATCTCCATATTCCCTGCCTTTATAATGAATATAACTAGCATATAGGAGAAATAAGTATTAACCTTTAAGCATATAGGATAAATAAGAATTAACCTTTAAGACTGATCATGTTAACCTTGGGTTAAATAAATTCCTTTCTTGATTGTGACTCACTACACTCTCACCCTATAGGAATGAAACTTTGTTTGGAGGGTGGTGCCTGGTTTAAGAAAAAACACTCTTGTAAAAAATAAGTTTTTTGGTTATCAGAAAAAAAGGGTCATGAATGTCAGCAGGCAGAAGTGGCCTGAAGATGATGTAAAATCCCTAAGACCTTTTTTTTTAAGGTAAAGCACCTGATTTTGATAAAGGTCAGGGCTGCTGACCCCCATGTAACTCTGTATTCATCCCTATGTGTAACAAAAGGTGTATAAGAAAACCTGAAAAATAAAGAAATTAAATCAGTTCCTGGAAAGACTGACTCCCCCATGTCGTTCCTTCTTGCTCCCCATTTTTCTGGCCAAATTCCCATCTGGAGCATGGATGCTATTCCATGTAAACCAAGTTATTCAGCCTCTTTTTCTCCACTAATTTTCCTACTACACTGTCCGTTTCTAATCTCTCTATATATCTGCAATTAAATATGTATTTTTCCAAGGACGCTGACTCCGTCCTCACCTTCAAATCACCCTGGATCCACCGGGGCTGGACCCTGGCATAGCACTGAGCCCAGACAGCCTAGGGAGACGACAGAGAAACCTAAGTGGTGCCTGCTGCCTGGGGAGAGTTTATAACCTGCTTGAGAACTTAAAAGGGAATACTTGCCAGCAACGAACACCGCATCGAGGCAGCTTTTCCTCCAAAGCCCTGAGGACAGGGTCCAGCACTGGCTGCTGCCAACCGTGCCATGTGGACCATCACTTAGCATCATGGAGTCTGATTCTGCATCTTTGGAACTGACTTTTTAACATCCACCTTCTGGGGATTTAAAAAAGCCTAAATAAAATGATGTAGGTGAAACATTCAGGATTGTGCCAGGAGCGTAGCAGACATGCCATCAATGCTTTTTGAATTTTATGACCCAAAACCCAGGGAATAATTGTATGATGCATCCGATGTATGATGGAGGTTCACTGGAGGGAAGTGAACAGAAAATGCTGAGGAACCTTGACCAGGGTCTTGCAGCTTGATTCACAGTAGCTTTTGCTGTTCCCCTGGGATTCCCTCCCAGCAGGAGGCAGGGCACACAGAGAAGTAGATTGGCAAATGCTCCTAAGTAGGACACACTTGGGTTTCAAATCCAGCTTCACGAGTCACCTGTTGTGTGCCCTTGGCTGGCTGGCAGGCTTCCTAGACCTCTGTATATTCTCACATCTATAGGATGGCAACAATGACAGGCCTCTTCTCCCAAGCTGCATGAGGGTGAAATGGTGTAATACACACAGAACTGGACCATAGTGAGGCTCAGGAGATGTGGGTTATTATCTGAAGGAATTCTGGTCCCCCTTTAGGAATGGGGCTTCCCCGGAGCTTGGTGAGAAGCAGGGAAGTGAAGAAGGGAGTAAGCAAGCAGGAAGGAGGCTCCGTCAGCATCACACCAGGAACAGGAGAAGAGACATGAGATTTCTTGAGTTCCTGAAACTCCTCAGCCCAGGCAGGCTGGGATAGCTGGTCACCCAAAGACATGCTTGAAGTGGCAATTGCATGTGGAGAAGCTGAGCCCAGCCAAGAAGACAGTGAAGGTGAACCAAGGGGAGTGCTAGAGGGGTCCAGGCAAGTCGAGCTAAGCCCCAGAGAGTACTTCCCAGCCCCAGGGACTATTGTTCAGAGCAGCAGTTCAGCACAGAGCCTTGCTTGTAAGGACATCTTGTCAACCACCTCTGTTGCCCTAGACATCCCCTAGCATCCTTCCCTGGGTTGCACCGATATTTCCCAAACTGGTGAGTCCCCTGCCAGCAAAACAGGAGATGCTAAAAGAGCCACTGACCTTCCATCCAACTAATAAGAGCCTAGAAATAAGTAGAGATACCAGGAGGAAGATGAAGTATCAAGACTAGAGGACAGAATAAGGAAACAGGCATGTGCCCAGCCCCCAACAAGGAAGCAGTGACAGCTGAAATCTTCAAAGGAATTTGTAATAAACATGCATGTGTTTGACTTCACAGTTCAATGAATGTGACTATAATTGCATAAACCATGACAAGCAGTAATAATGGTGAGGAGAGTTAACATTTCTGAGCATTTACTGTGGGTCAGGCACATTGGATCATTTTTAAACCCTCAGAGCAATCCCACCACACAGGCATAATATAATCTCTGTGCTCATTATATAGATTAGGGACCTGAGGCTTCCTGAGGGCAGCTCACTTGTCCAGATCACTGGAGCAATAGAAGACTTCAAAGCACTGTTTGGCTAAGTCCAAGAATTTGATTCTTTACAACCAAGAACCACAAGTTGGGGAGGTGTATGCCCCTGTAAGACTGCTACTGGATACATTGTAATGACCTATATGGGAAAAGAATCTAAAAAAGAGTGGATATATGTATTTGTGGAGAAGGCAATGGCACCCCACTCCAGTACTCTTGCCTAGAAAATGCCATGGATGGAGGAGCCTGGTAGGCTGCAGTCCATGGGGTCACTGAGTCAGACACGACTGAATGACTTTACTTTCACTTTTCACTTTTATGCATTGGAGAAGGAAATGGCAACCCACTCCAGTGTTCTTGCCTGGAGAATCTCAGGGACGGGGGAGCCTGGTGGGCTGCCATCTATGGGGTCGCATAGAGCCGGCCACGACTGAAGCGACTGAGCAGCAGCAGCAGCAGCATGCCCCTGCAAGCAACTAGGGTAGGGGGTCCCCAGAAAGAGAGAGCCAAGCATAGCTTTCTTGACATTAGAGAAGCACTTTTGGCCAAAGTCATCTTGTGATCTAAACCTGGTATGATGCTTGCCCTTGAACAGGTCTCTGTAACTAATGACCTTAAGAGAACAAAAGGATACAAATTAAGTGGAACTTAAGAGATGATGATGTTTATTTTTTTGACCTTCTTGACTGCAATCAACTAAAGCTTGGACTCTGTCAACTGCCCAAGCCCTTCACAGATATACATGTTTCCTTAGCTTAAACTTTCCCCCCATTTTGCTGTCTGGGGAGACACTGCTTTAGGAAAAATCTCCAGCATTCTCCTTACGTTTTGCAAGTCACGTACTCTCCTTAAAGAAATGGCAATCCACTCCAGTACTATTGCCTGGAAAATCCCATGGACAGAGGAGACTGGTAGGCTACAGTCCATCGGGTCGCAAAGAGTCGGACACGACTGTGCGACTAATCACATCACATCACTGATCTTTGGCTCAGCTGTGTCTTTTGGCTCCACATCCAGCAAGAGGCAAACCCAGATTTTTGGCTGACATCCCCCAAATGAAGATCTGTAACTCAAATAAAGGGGAACACACGCTGGGCAGGCAACCCCCAAGCTGACAGCTCACTGCAACTCAAGACACACTACCATCCCACACTTGCCTTTAGCACCAGCTGTAGGCAATAAAATCCAATCTAAAATTAAGCCTTGCCTCAGCCTTTTTGTGTTTCAGTTATAGAGTCATTAAAAGTAAAAACCTTCTAGATGCAGAGTCATTGGCCATACGCTCCACATCCTCCAGCCCCCAAAGGCATGTTTTCACATTTCACATTTCCCCCAGTTCAGTTAAAATAGTCATTTCTGACAAATAGTCAAGAACTCTCCCTCAACCTAAGAAGCCTATTTTTTGATTTCTATCTCTAGGAGAACAGGGTGTGTAATTATAAGAACCTAATTATCAGCTCCTTCAAAAGAATCAGGTTGCTTGGGCTGTGTTGGTGGCGTTGAACTCAGCAGCACTGAAAACCATACTTGTACCATATTATAATTATCGTCATCAATCATGCTCCCCTTGAAGCACTAAGTGGAGAACTTTTCTCTGGAAAGAAAACAAAGCAAACCCTTTCTCCCCGACAAGTGAGTAGCAGAAGGAGAGGCTTAGTCATCCAGATGAGAGCTCCAATCCCAGTCCTGCCCAGGCCCTGACCTTGGATGAGTCACTCAACATTTCCGTGCCTCGGTTTCTTCATCTGTCAAGTCGGGGATGACATGGTTTCCTTCATGTAATCATGTGAGGTTAGCAAAGCAACGGATGTCAAAGCAAGTCCTAGAGTGCCTGGCCCAAAATAAACACTGGCTAAATGGTAGCAGGCCTTCTCCTTCATATCTGCATTATTCCACTGAATGACGATGATGGGCTGACAGGCTCTCAGTAACCTGTCCAGTCCTGTTATAAGCTATTGTTTATTATCCAGACAAGACGTTCACCCCTTTGGCTTGAGGATGTCACTCCCCTTCCCTCCTCTTCCTTGGGGGAAGCCCAGATCATAGTGCTCCAGGAGACAAGAAAAGACCAGGAGCTTAGGTTCCCTAGCCTCAGTTACCCCATCTGTAAAAACTGGCTGGTCATCTCTCCTCCGTGGTTGGTTGTGAATATTAACAAAAATACATGAAGTGTCCTCCTCGGCACCCACACCTAGTTGCTGCTCCATCAAGGAGTTGCCTTCCTCCTGGTGCCCACTAAGCCCCCGGGCGATCCCTGTGCTTCTACCCAGGAAGCAGAGTGAGGATCTGTGTTCCTCCTGGATCAGGGAGGGCAACAGGCCTCTTTGAGGGTGCTCAGCTCGCTAAAGCTGCAATGTGAACTTGGTCTCTGTGTTCCTGTGCTCTCTCTGGTGATCCACAGCCATTTTATTCATTTACTCAACAGAGACCTCCCATGTGCGTCCGGTGGGCCAGTGTGGGCTACTGCACCAGTGCAAGCTCACTTTGGCCAGGGCCTGAGCCCGAGCAGCAGCCGCACAGAAGGGTAAGGGGGAGCGTCTGTGTCTCTCCTTTCCGAGGCTCCTCTTCTCTCTTCCCAGCTTATTCTTCCTCTTGTTTTCTTCTTCCTGGGGCTTCACTACCCACACAGCCACGTTCTGATGAAGTTAATAATCAGGGTGTCAGCTTTAAATACCAGTTAGCTCAATGAAGAGAACCTACTTGCAAAGAAAGAAAGGAAGAAACAACCTAACTAAAGGAAAATTCCAGGTGAGCTAATCCATTACCATGGTGCCCAGATGGTAGGACATAGTTATACTGAAACCATGAATTCATTCATTCATTTATTCTCCACACAGATATGTATGAGCATCTCTCGTTTCGGTATTAGATACAGTTCTAAGCCAGAGGTCAGCAAACTTTTTCTGTGAATGGCAGATCGTGAATACATAAGTCTTGTGGGTCACGTGGTTTCTGTCACAACTACATACTCTGTGCTGCTATTGTAGCATCAGCAGTACACAAGGAAACAGAAGTGACTATGCTTCAGTTAAACTTTATTTACAGAAAAAGGAGGCAGGCTGGAGTTTCCCCACCCCTGCTCTGAAGCTGGGTCCCAGAGCAGAGGGTGACCCTGGAGCCCCCTTGTGGAAATCAGAGTCTGAACATGAAGCTCTTCTCAGATGGAGCACTATGATAAGAATGAGGATAAAAGGGGCAATGATGGTGGATAGATAGCAGTTAACTACTTATGGAGTGACTACTATATGCCAGAAACTTCATCTGAGTTATTTCATTATTTTTCCCACAACCCTAAGAAGGAAATATTATGTATCATCATTTACAAATGAGAAAAATGAGGCTCAGATGGGGAAATAACTTGCCTGGACCACATAGTAGTGATGGGTGGAGACTTTGAGGGGGAGGGTTTGGGGTCTCCGATGGTGACCTACTGCTGAGTTTAGTAAAAATACCATTTGGAGATCCCCTCTCCTCCTGCCACAGAAGGTAACTTCTTCTCTCACTAGACAAAGTGAGCATGGACCCCCGGAGTGCCCAAAGGCCTGCAAGTATCCCCAGGGCAGTAACTGGGTTTTGTCCATTCTACCTTCCCTGGGCCCTGGAGGAGGTCCTGGAAAGGCTTCTGAGTTGTTGGCTAGCTGCCTTCCCCAAGATATTCCACCAATAGAATGGGAGATATCTTCAAGAAAATTAGTTATACCAAGTGAACACTTCATGCAAAGATGGGCAGAACATTTCATACAAAGGACAGAAATGGTAAGGACCTAACAGAAGCAGAAGATATTAAAAAGAGGTGGAAAAAATACACAGAAGAACTATACAAAAAAAGGTCTTCATGACCCAGACAACCACAATGTGATCACTCACCTAGAGCCAGGCATCCTGGAATGCGAAGTCAAATGGGCCTTAGGAAGCATCACTATGAACAAAGCTAGTGGAGGTGATGGAACTCCAGCTGAGCTATTTCAAGTCCTAAACAATGATGCTGTTAAAGTGCTGCACTCAATATGCCAGCAAATTTGGAAAACTCACCAGTGGCCACAGGACTGGAAAAGGTCAGTTTTCATTCCAATCCCAAAGAAAGGCAATGCCAAAGAATGCTCAAACTACCATACAGTTGCACTCATCTCACACGCTAGCAAAGTAATGCTCAAAATTCTCCAAGCCTGGCTTCAGTGGTTCATGAACCAAGAAATTCCAGATGTTCAAGCTGAATTTAGAAAAGGCAGAGGAACCAGAGATCAAATTGCTAACATCTGTTGGATCACATAAAAAGCAATAGAGTTCCAGAAAAACATCTATTTATGCTTTGTTGACTATGCCAAAGCCTTTGACTGTGTGGATCACAACAAATTATGGAAAATTCTTAGAGATGTGAATACCAGACCACCTTACCTGCCTCCTGAGAAATCTGTATACAGGTCAAGAAGCAACAGTTAAAATGTGACATGGAACAATGGACTGGTTTCAAATTGAGAAATGAGTACATCAAGGCTGTATACTGTCATCCTGCTTATTTAACTTCTATGCAGAGTACAGAATGGTGGGCTGGATGAAGCACAAGCTGGAATCAAGATGGCCAGGAGAAATATCAATAATCTCAGATATAAAGATGACGCCACCTTTACGGCAGAAAGTGAAAAGGAACTGAGAAGCCTCTTGATGAAAGTGAAAGAAGAGAGCAAAAAAGTTGGCTTAAAACTCAGCA
>SJYC01114251.1:0-49271 GCA_006408675.1 Madoqua kirkii | reverse complement strand
AATAATCTCAGATATAAAGATGACGCCACCTTTACGGCAGAAAGTGAAAAGGAACTGAGAAGCCTCTTGATGAAAGTGAAAGAAGAGAGCAAAAAAGTTGGCTTAAAACTCAGCATTCAGAAAACTAAGATCATGGCGTGTGGTCCCATCACTTCATGGCAAATAGATGGGGAAACAATGGAAATAGTGAGAGACATTATTTTCTTGGGCTCCAAAATCCCTGCAGATGGTGACTGCAGCCATGAAATTAAAAGACACTTACTCCTTGGAAGAAAGGCTATGACTGAACTAGACAGCATATTAAAAAGCAGAGACATTACTTTGCCACCAAAGATCCATCTAGTCCTGGCTATTGTTTTCCCAGTGGTCATGTATGGATGTGAGAGTTGCACTATAAAGAAAGCTGAGCACCAAAGAATTGATGCTTTTGAACTGTGGTGTTGGAAAAGACTCTTGAGAGTCCTTTAGACTGCAAGGAGATCCACCCCGTCCATCCTAAAAGAAATCAGTCCTGAATATTCATTGGAAGGACCGATACTGAAGCTGAAGCTCCAATACCCTGGCCACCTGATGGAGAGAACTGACTCATTGGAAAAGACCCTGATGCTGGGAAAGATAGAAAGAAGGCAGGAGGAGAAGGGGACGACAGAGGATTAGATGGTTGGATGGCATCACCGACTCAATGAACATGAGTTTAAGCAGGCCCTGGGAGTTGGTGATGGACAGGGAGGCCTGGCATGCTGCAGTTTGTGGGGTCGCAGAGTCGGACATGACTGAATGACTGAACTGGACTGAACTGCCTCCCCCAAGGACACACAGGGTATGTGACTGGATCAGGGATGACTCCCTCCAGTTCTTGGCTCCCCCTCCAAGAGCTCATCACCTTGACCTAAGGACAGGTGCGTGTGTGCCCCTGCCTCGGGATCAGAGACAGCACCCTTTACTCACCTTGAAAGGGCGGATCTTCTAACCTGCTCAGGTCACTGCAGCCTCAGCACCAATTGTCACAAGAAGAGATTAAAGAGGAAAAAGAGCTTTCTTCAGACAC
Source organism: Madoqua kirkii (assembly GCA_006408675.1). Taxonomy (NCBI): domain Eukaryota; kingdom Metazoa; phylum Chordata; class Mammalia; order Artiodactyla; family Bovidae; genus Madoqua; species Madoqua kirkii. The sequence continues at coordinate 48,223 of SJYC01114251.1, read as the reverse complement.
ACACAGAGGAACATTCATTTCCTAGTTAATTCTAACTGGTAAAAGCAAAATCAGTTAACACTACCATAAATATCACATTCGTCTTTTGTGAAACCATTCTGATCTCCTGCTGTCCCAGGACGACAGGCAGATGTGTGTTGAGTAGAAACAACCAGCTAGGGTTACTTCCTCCTTTATTTTTAAAAAATAATGAGCAGAAATAGTAACCAATTTTTTAGCCCATTAAAATTTTTGATTTTCCATGCTTATTGTAACCAAGGTAAGAAATACAGAGGTCAAATAAATTTTTTCATTTCTGCCTTCCACTCTACAATGGCACATTTGTGAGCTTCCTGAGAATGAAACGTAGCAGGTTTCACCACATCTCAGAGTCTCAGCCCACACGATTGATCATTGTGACCATTACTTTTCTGAAGCATGTGCCTTCCTGGGGTGGGTAAAGATGCGTGGAAGAGAGAGGTCCAAAGAAGGACACATTTTAAATCATTGACATTGAGCTGACTGCCAGTCTGTTTCCGGATAAATTCATGTAATGGAAATCTGCAAGGAATCTTTAAGAGACAGGAAACTATATATTTCTTTTGACACTCTCTGGGTGCCAGAAGGATGTTTCCAAACCTCGCCTCAAACAGTAGGCCCAAAATGTGTCATTACCCTCCACGCTGCTCAATGAAGGACTGTGTACAGGAGAATGTGTGTGGTAGGGTTCAGTCTATATTCAGAAAGAAGAATTTAAAACACTCATGATCTCAATTCCTCTCTCTAAGGGAAAAATCAGGCTGTAGGGATGCCAAAAACTGTAGCTATATCTGTTTGCAAGCCTTTTCTCTTGTATATTCACTTAAGGAAAGCTATTATAGGGAGACCTGAGCTTATCAGACTGTTTCCCGCCTTCATTTTTGTGTACTCACTGGTCCTTTTGCCTTAGATGCCCTTTTCTCACTATTTCCTTTAAAAATCCAGCACAGAATTCTGCTTTGAATGTGATGAGCTAACTCCTAGCAAACATCAGTCCTCTCAGGAATTACCACTATAAACTATGCACAGAATATAAAAAGCAACTACATCGAAGGCTCTGGAGACTGATCAGAAGCAGACACATTTTGGAGGAGAGTCAAAACATAGCAAAGACTGGAACAATGTGAGTTCTCCATTCTTGCAGCTTTAGTCTCGGGGTGGGCTGTAATCTTAGAGTGGTGATAGAAAACCATATTTCTGACCTGAGGAGCTGGTGGATAGAACCCACTAGAGAGCAAAAGGAGGAATCTGGGAAAGGAGCGAGCTAGAAAAGGGGATTCCCAGGCTCTGAGTGTCAACTTTACCCACGTGTCTGGCCAACCCTATGAGCCATGCATGCCTGGGGAAGACTTGAAGCAGCCCAATAAGGATGAAACACTGCCCTGACCAGTGACTCACCACGCCCGCAGGTAAGCCAGAGATGACAGTCTGAATCTAACTAACTGCTAAAACAAAAACATCAACATCCTTGTGAAGAGTATACTCAGAAATAAAGGAGTCTCCATAGCATGTTATAGCAGTATGTAGTGGCTCTTACCTGCTAAAGAAGAAACCACCTGCTGATGCAGGAGACACAGGAGACGTGGGTTCAGTCCCGGGTCAGGAAGATTCCCTGGCGGAGAAAATGGAAACCCACTCCAGTATTCCTGCCTGGAAAATGCCATGGATAGCAGAGCCGGGCAAGCTGCAGTCTATGGGGTCTCAAAGTGCTGGAATTCTCTAGGCAAGAATACTGGAGTGGGTCGTTGTCATGAAGTCGATCAGACGTGTCCGACTCTTTGTGACCCAATGGACTGTAGCCCACTAGGCTCCTCCATTCATGGAATTTTCTAGGCAAGAGTACTGGAGTGGGTTGCCATTTCCTTCTCCAACTGGAGTGGGTAGCCATTCCCTTCTCCAAGGGATCTTCCTGACCCAGGGATCGAACCTGCATATCCTGCATCACAGGTGGATTCTTTACCACTGAACCACCAAGGAAGGCCTGGACATATAAACTATAGGGACAGAAACAGATTCATAGTATCCAGGGGCTGAGAGTGGGAGAACGGTTGACTACAAGGGGCCTGAAGGACTCTGAGGGATGATTAGTGGAACTGTCTATTATCTTGATTGTGGTTATGGTTATACACCTCTAAATATGTGTCAAATGTACATTGCAGGGGCATACACTAAAAGGGTAAATTCTCCTCTATGTAAATCATATCTTATTTAAAAAAGAAAAAGAAAAAAATCACTATGATGTCTGAAAGTAACCATACACATTCTGCATGAGTCCATTTATCTAAAATCCTAGGAAAGGCAAATTAATGTATATTAATCTGGTCAACAGTTGTCTGAGACTGTGGGGTAGGTGAAGGAGGCATGTACTGGACAAGGGTATGAGGGATCTTTGGGGGATGATAGAAATAAAGCTGTATATTGATCATGATACTTTTTCATAAGTATATGGATGCATGCATCTGTCAAAACTCATTGCATTTTCAACTTTAAGTGGATGCAATTTGGTGTATATAAATCGTACCTCAAGAAGTTTATTTTTTTAAATCCAGCTCAAATTTTGTCTTGTCTATGAATTCCTCTAAGCCCTCCCCTGGTATCATGGATTCTTCCCTCCTCTGGATTCCTTGGGTATATTATATACATGAGCACCTTTCACAGAACTACATTGTCACATCTCATTCTTCTCTAACACCCAACACAAAGCTTAAAATTCATTCTTTCAACAAATATGTAATGTGCACCTATTATGAGCTAAGCAATTATTGCACCTTCATGAAGATTACAGTAAAGATGGAGAGAAAGATAATAATCTCATAGATAAGTAAACATAACTTCTCTAAGCCTCAGTTTCTTCATTTCTAAAATGGTGGTAATAATCAGTTCAGTTCAGTCACTCAGTCATGTCCAACTCTTTGTGACCCCATGGACTGCAGCATACCAGACTTCCCTATAAAATTGAGGTTGTGAGGATTATAACAGCCTTATAATATTATATGATGCTATTTGTAATACTATTATGTGGAGTAATAGAACAGTGCCTGACACATAGTGAGCATTCAATAAGTCGTGGCTATTAATGTCATTATTAAAGGTAATTACCACTATGACAATGAGTAGGAAGGAATTAATCCTATCAATGATTCAATGATAGGAAAAATGAAAAAGAACCTACTTTAGAAAGGGTCATGGGGTACCTTTCTGAGAGGGTACACTGAAGTTGGAACTTGAAATCTGAGAAGATGCCAGCCAGGCAAAGTGTGTTCCTGGCCTATGTGATGCCCTGAGAAGGGAACTGGAGGGCCTCTTGGAGAAGCTGTAAAGAAAACAGGTGATTTTCACCCAAACATGGAAGGGGAGAAAATAGAGGAGATAAGAGAGAGGCAGGGAACCCTGAATCAGGGCCTCAGAAGCACTGACATGGTTTTGGTTCCGCTCAGTTCAGTTCAGTTGCTCAGTCCTGTCCGACTCTTTGTGACCCCATGAATTGCAGCATACCAGGCCTCCCTGTCCATCACCAACTCCCAGAGTTCACTCAGACTCACGTCCACCGAGTCAGTGATGCCATCCAGCCATCTCATCCTCTGTCATTCCCTTCTCCTCCTACCCCCAATCCCTCCCCGCATCAGAGTCTTTTCCAATGAGTCAACTCTTTGCATGAGGTGGCCAAAGTACTGGAGTTTCAGCTTTAGCATCATTCCTTCTAAAGAACACCCAGGACTGATCTCCTTTAGAATGGACTGGTTGGATCTCCTTGCTGTCCAAAGGACTCTCAAGTGTCTTCTCCAACACCACAGTTCAAAAGCATCAATTCTTTGGTGCTCAGCTTTCTTCACAGTTCATCTCTCACATCCATACATGACCACAGGAAAAACCATAGCCTTGACTAGATGGACCTTTGTTGGCAAAGTAATGTTTCTGCTTTTCAATATGCTATCTAGGTTGGTCATAACTTTCCTTTCAAGGAGTAAGTGTTTTTTAATTTTATGGCTGCAGTCATCATCTGCAGTGATTTTGGAGCCCCCCAAAATAAAGTCTGACCCTGTTTCCACTGTTTCCCCATCTATTTGCCATGAAGTGATGGGACCAGATGCCATGATCTTCGTTTTCTGAATGTTGAGCTTTAAGCCAACTTTTTCACTCTCCATTTTCACTTTCATCAAGAGACTTTTTAGTTCCTCTTCACTTTCTGCCATAAGGGTGGTGTCATCCTCATATCTGAGGTTACTGACATTTCTCCTGGCAATCTTGATTCCAGCTTGTGCTTCATCCAGCCCAGCATTTCTCATGATGTACTCTGCATATAAGTTAAATAAGCAGGGTGACAATATACAGCCTTGATGTACTCCTTTTCTTATTTAGACAACATCTGTTGTTCCATGTCCAGTTCTAACCGTTGCTTCCTGATATGCATATAGGTTTCTCAAGAGGCAGGCCAGGTGGTCTGGTATTCCCATCTCTTTCAGAATTTTCCACAGTTTATTGTGATCCACACAAAGGCTTTGGCATAGTCAATAGAGCAGAAATAGATGTTTTTCTGGAACTCTCTTGCTATTTTGATGATCCAGCAGATGTTGGCAATTTTATCTCTGGTTCCTCTGCCTTTTCTAAAACCAGCTTGAACATCTGGAAGTTCACGGTTCAAGTATTGCTGAAGCCTGGCTTGGAGAATTTTGAGCATTACTTTACTAGCATGAGATGAGTGCAATTGTGTGGTAGTTTGAGCATTCTTTGGCATTGCCTTTCTTTGGAATTGGAATGAAAACTGATCTTTTCCAGTATTGTGGCCACTGCTGGTTGGCCAAAACCATTTACCAATGGTTTTGGCAAATGTTCTCAAGTGTTGGATGAATAGGTGGCTGCATTGATGGATGGACAGATAGACGGATGGATACACAGACAGATGGACAGGTAGATAGATGGACAGTAATACGGACAGTTGATGGCCACTCAACTCAGAAGGTACACAGATCTGAATGTGAGCTATCATTGCCTCTTAGTAGCTGTGCAAAAAGGCACAAGTACCTTCCTATATCCCAGACTTTGCCTCCACACCTGCAAAAAATAGAGTTTATAATCATAGTGACCCCACAGGGATATTGAGAGAATCTAGTAGGATCATGCAAAGAAACCGCCATTCTCTGACGTGCTTGCTCTCTCTCACCTCTGTGTGTGCATGTGTATTAGACCCCATCATGGTCAGGAGCCTTGCCTCAACTTGGCGTGACCAGAAATAGAACATGGTGAGGTGCCTGGAGTCAGCTGGGCTCAGAACTCATCAGGGTCACCAGGGTTGGATACATAAGCCAGAGTCGTGTTCTGTCACTCCCTGAGAAAGAAGGGCTGAGCCACTGATGTGAGGACATGCTTGGCAATCATCAGAAGACAACTGAGGCAGAGCAGGGCCAGGGACTGGATGCACCTCAGGAGCAGAGTAAGGGGAGGGAATGGACAAGGAAAATGGTAATGATCTATTGAAGTCTTCTTGGGGTGGGAAGCATTTATGCAGGTTTTCTCATTTGATCCTCAATGCAATTCTGTAGGTTCTATGAACCTCTCTTGTAGGTTCTATGAAGACCTATGAGACCTTCTGGAACTAACACACAAAAAAGGTGTTCTTTTCATTATAGGGGACTGGAATGCAAAAATAGGAAGTCAAGAGACATCTGGAGTAACAGGCAAATCTGGCCTTGGAGTATAGAATGAAGCAGGGCAAAGGCTAACAGAGTTTTGCCAAGAGAATGCACTGCTCATGGCAAACACTCTCTTCCAACAATACAGAGAGGACTCTACACATGGACATCACCAGATGGTCAACACCAAAATTTAGACTAATTATATTCTTTGCAATCAAAGACAGAGAAGCTCTTTGTAGTCAGCAACAACAAGATCGGGAGCTGACTGTAGCTCAGATCATGAACTCCTTATTACCAAATTCAGACTTAAGTTGAAGAAAGTAGGGAAAATAACCAGACCATTCAGGTATGACCTGAATCAAATTTCTTACAATTATACAGTGGAAGTGACAAATAGATTCAAGGGATTAGATCTGATAGACAGTGTCTGAAGAACTGTAGACAATGGTTCATTGCATTCTACAGGAGGCAGGGATTAAGACCATCCCGAAGAAAAAGAAATGCAAAAAGGCAAAAAGGTTCTCTGAGGAGGACTTACAAATAGCTGAGGGGAAAAAAAGAGAAGCTAAAGGCAAAGGAGAAAAGGAAAAGTATACCCATTTGAATATAGAGTTCCAAAGAGTAGCAAGGGGAGATAAGAAAGCCTTCCTCAGTGATCAATGCAAAGAAATAGAGGGAAACAATAAAATGGGAAAGATTAGTGATCTCTTCAAGAAAGTTAGAGGTATCAAGGGAACATTTCATGCAAAGATGTGCACAATAAAGAACAGAAATGGTATGGACCCAACAGAAGCAGAAGATATTAAGAACAGGTGGAAATAATACACAGAAGAACTGTACAAAAAAGATCTTCATGACCAGCTAACCACAATGCTCTGATCACTTACCTAGAGCCAGACATCCTGAAATGCAAAGTCAAGCGGGCCTTAGGAAGCATCATTATGAACATAGTGGAGGTGATGACATTCCAGTTGAGCTATTTCAAATCCTAATAGATGGTGCTGTTAAAGTGCTGCATGCAATATGCTAGCCAATTTGAAAAACTCAGCAGTGGCCACAGAACTGGAAAAGGTCTGTTTTCATTCCAATCCCAAAGAAAGGCAATACCAAAGAATGCTCAAACTACCACACAATTGCACTCATCTCACACGCTAGCAAAGTAATGCTCAAAATTCTCCAAGCCTGGCTTCAACAGTACATGAACTTCCAGGTGTTCAAGCTGGATTTAGAAAAGGCAGAGGAACCAGAGATCAAATTGCCAATATCCACTGGATTATCAAAAAAGCAAGAGAATTCCAGAGAAACACCTACTTCTGCCTTATTGACTACACCAAAGCCTTTGACTATGTGGATCACAACAAACTGTGGAAAATTCTTCAAGAGGTGGGAATACCAGACAACCTTACACCCCTCCTGAGAAATCTGTATGCAGGTCAAAAAGCAGCAGTTAGAACTATACATGGAACAGCAGACTGGTTTCAAATTGGGAAAGGAGTACATCAAGGCAGTATTTGTCACCCTGCTTATTTAACTTACATGCAGAGCATATCATGTGAAATGGTAGGTGGATGAAGCACAAGCTGAAATCAAGATTGCCAGGAGAAATCAAGATTGCTAGGAGAAATGTCAATAACCTCAGATATGCAGATGATACCACCTTTATGGCAGAAAGTAAAGAAGAAGTAAAGAGCCTCTTGATGAAAGTGAAAGAGGAGAGTGGAAAAAGTTGGCTTAAAACTCAACATTCACAAAACCAAGATCATGGTATCTGGTCCCATCACCTCATGGCAAATAGATGGGGAAACTGGAAACAATGACACTTTATTTTCTTCGGCTCCAAAATCACTGGAGATGGTAACTGCAGCCATGAAATTAAAAGATGCTTCCTCCTGGGAGAAAAGCTATGACCCACCTGGACACAATATTAGAAAGCAGAGACGTTACTTTGCCAACAAAGGCCCATCTAGTCAAAGCTATGGTTTTCCAGAAGTAATGTATGAATGTGAGAGTTGGACTATAAAGAAAGCTGAGTGCTGAAGAATTGATGCTTCTCAACTGTGGTGCTAGAGAAGACTCTTGAGAGTCCCTTGGACAGCAAGGACATCCAACCAGTCAATCCTAAAGGAAATCAGTCCTGAATATTCATTGGAAGGGCTGATGCTGAAGCTGAAACTCCAATACTGTGGCCACCTGATGCAAAGAGTTGACTCATTGGAAAAGACTCTGATGCTGGGAGGGATTGGGGGCAGGAGGAGAAGGGGACGACAGAGGATGAGATGGCTGGATGGCATCACTGACTCGATGGACATGAGTTTGAGCAAGCTCCGGGAGTTGGTGATGGACAGAGAAGCTTGGTGTGCTGCAGTCCCTGGGGTTGCAGAGTTGGCCACGACTGAGTGATTGAACTGCACTGAACTGCACAGCTCTCTGACACTAGGAGGGGAGTGCTTTCTGTCCCCATCCCCACTTTACAGATGAGGAGCCCGAGGCCCAGAGAGGCATGCTGCATTTCCCAGCAAGGTGCCCTGTGGAGTTAGGGGTGTTCTGAGAAAGTACGCACACCCTGAGCATTGAGTCCTGACTGTGCAAACTCATCTGCCTCCAGTACAACAGACCAAAATGAGTACATTTTCTGTGTGTTCTTCCATCTGGGAAATGGGGAGAAGTGCCAGGGCGATTAATTTACCCAGGGTCACCCAGAGGTGAGTGGTGGAGGGGGGATTCAGAGCCTGGCTCCCAAGCTCACCCTCCACAGCAGGAAATGCCCTGCTATGCCCACATCCTGGCCCTGAGGTCTCACACCATGACCACTTTGCTCTCCTCCCCTCCGGCAGGATGCAGTCAGCCATGAGCCTCTTTGACCCTCGCACAGACCTGGCAGGGCAGGTAGGATTCCACCCACTCTATAGGTGGGGACATCAGAGCACCCTGCAGGTCCTCTTCCCACTCGCAGAACCTTGTCCAGGCCGTGCTTTCTCTACCTTCACAGAGCAGGGGCAGTGGGGCCAGGATAGATCATGCTTGGTTCTAGAGCTCCTTGGGGCCCTCTGTCAGCAGCTGCTTTGTAAGCCTGGTGACCACTTCCTCACCCAACCTTCCTTCCAGGCTCAGCTTCCACCCCTTTGGTCCCACCCTCAGAATCTAGGGATTCTGTCTATCTCACACCAAGGCTTTGTAACAGCAGCTCCTCCCGGAATTATAACTGGCTCTGCAACAGCAGCATCCCATCCTGGAAAGAACTTTAGAGGAAAAGACCTCCAGGGTGGGGGGCCATGCAAGAACTGTGATTCACTGGGAGACAGACTTAACAGGAAGATGAAGTGGATGTGGGGAGAATGCTGGCCGAAGGAGGGGTAAATATACCCAGCTCTCTGGAAAATGGTGCCATTTGATGAGAGGATGGAGAAAGCCATCTGGGGCATCTACAGAGGGGACGGGATGATTGGAAGTCCCATGGAAGCAGGAGTCCCAGTTCCCATGACAACAATGTCACAGCAGAAATCGTCACAAGGAATTGAAACCTTTGGAAGCAGAGTCACCTAACACTCCCTTTCCCTCAAGTCCCAGCTATTACTGATAAACTTCTAGACCTTTATTTGAATGGTGGATGAATCTAGAAAGAAATTGAACCAGGAATTTTCAGTGTGGATAAGCTCAGCTGAGCTTAGATGGTTAGGAAATCACCCACTTTTTCGATTCCAGCTGTTGTTTAATGAACCCCTTGTTTGGGAGGAGGAAGGAGAGAAGAGAAAGGTGAGAGGGAGACGAACAGCAACAGCATCTGGGGTCCTGGGCTAAGCATAGGGCTGGCCTTAGAGTCAGGAGGTCTGCCTTCTGCTCACCATGCCACTTCTAATGATGGCTGTAAGTCCAGCCCTTTTACTGGAATGCTCCAGCTTGCCTGGAAACTTTCTCTTTTTTTCAAGGCCACTTTCTGTGACTCTCGAATCATTCTCAGCAGAGTTAGACTTTGCTCCTCAGCATCCTGTTCATCCTTCAATTACAGCAGCTGCCATATTTAATTATGATCATTCCTGGTCAGTGCCACAAAGTAGAAAGAGCCAGGAAAACAGACTATTTGGAGTTCCCAATCCAAGCCTTTCCTCTCACTATATGTGACCGTGGGAAATTATCTGTTCCTCTTTAGGTTTCTAGACCTCACTGTTGTGACATTTCAAACACAGGAAGAAAAATGTGCATAAACTGCATATTATCATGATGGGCACATGCTAACTTAACAATAAAAAGTAGGCCCTCAACCCAAGAAGAGGGCAAGTTCTGTTAGGACAAGGACCCTCTTCTTCTGTGTCTTCAAGGATCTAGACTTTGCTACTAGCTTGAAAAGTTTCCACGTCCTGGCTCTGCTTCTTATCAGGTGTGTGTGTTCTTAGTTGCTCAGTCATGTCCGATTTTTTGTGACCCCATGGACTGCAGCCCGCAAGGCTCCTCTGTCCATGGAGTGGGTTGCCATGTTCTCCTCCAGGCGATCTTCCCAATCCAGGGATCGAACCCAATTCTCCCACATTGCAGGTGGATTCTTTACTGTCTGCGCCACCAGGGAAGCCCAAGAATCCTGGAGTGGGTAGCCTATCCCTTCTCCAGGGGATCGTCCCAATCCAGGAATCGAACTGGGGTCTCCTGCATTTCAGGTGGATTCTTTACTCAACTGAGCTACCAGGGAAGCCTCCCTTTATCAGTCAAGTGACCTCAGAGCATTTTATTTCTCTGAGCCTCCCTCCATTTCCTTATCTGTAAAATGGTGACTTATAGGAAAAATGTATATCATAAATGTGAAGTGTCTGGTAGTGTCTGGCACCCACTGTTATAAAAGTCTCAAATTATTGAAGTAAGCCTTTTAAAGTGTAGAGTCTGTGAGATCAGGAGCTATTTCTATTTTCACTAATGTAACCCTAGGCCTGTCATGTACAGTTGTACAAGTTGTGCACTAGACTATTCCAGAGCATCCTTCATACAGATTTGATGTGTATCGTGTCCTCTAGAGTTATGCAGTCCATCTATCCTGCAAGCAATATGTCTGGCATTGTTCTAGGTGCTGAAAACAGGACCATACTCTCATAGAGCTTGCATCATAGTAAGGAAGGCTAAAGCAAATACGACAATAAATTAAATATTACAATAAATAAAATAGGGTGATGTGACAGATGGTGAAGACTATCAAGGTGACTGGGAAGACTTCAGTATGACAGTGGCTTGAACTGCAGCTTGAATGTCAACTGTGCAAATGCGGACTGAGGTGTTACAGGGAAATCACAAAGGCAAAGGCCCTGGGGCAGTCATGAGTGTGGTGAGAAGCAGGCAGAGGCTAGCCATCTTGGGCACACAGGTCCTTCTAAGGGATCCAGGTAGCCACAGAAGATTTCCATTAGGGGTGGGATGTGATAAAGTTTGTGATCAGCAAAGGGGAGGGGAGGAAGCAGGGGCCAATCAGGAGACTGATCCAGTCATCCTGATGGTGAAGAATCCACCTGCATTGCAAGAGACACAGGATCGATTCCTGGGTTGGGAAGGTTCCCTGGAGAAGGAAACAGCAAACCACTCCAGTATCCTTGTCTGAAGAAGTCCATGGACAGAGGAGTCTGGGGTGTTACAGTCCAAGGAGTCGCAATGAGTTGGACACAACTGAGCAGCTAACACTAGGATCAGAGGGCAAGTACTGGAATCAGAGAATTCAGTTACTACATATCAGAAGCAGAGAAGCAGTAAACACAAAGGAATGGGATTTGGAAGAGAAGGACTGAGAACTGCTCTCGTCTCGGGTTATGGGGAGCTGCTTATGGCAACAGGAGGCCGGAAAGGGGAGAGTCTGCAGTGTCTATAAGGCAGCCTCATATAGCTGATGTGGCTCAACTGGCCAATAAAACCTGCTGGATGAATGAATGAATGAATGAATGGGACTCCATGTCCTCTCTACACTTGGGATAATAATTCCTCCCTTTGTGAAGATCAGAGGAGTTCATGGAGGTCATGGAGAAAGAACCTTGTCTCTGATGCTGCCCTGAAATGGGACAAATGGCCCCAGTGGTCTGATCCTGAGGGGCCCGCCTCCCTTCCACCTGCCTCCTCCAGGAGGATGGAAGGTGGCACTCCTGGTGTCCTGGGGAGGGGCTGGGACTCTGCAGGACAAAGCTGCTGCTCATTCCCTGTGCTTTCCTGAAACCCTCTAACCCCACTGTCCTCCACACCCCTCAGGTCCCTCCTCGCATCTGGTTTTTTCATTTTCTGGCAGGTATTGCCTCTGAACCAAAAGTGTCTGGAAACACTGCAGATTTGTGAAAATGTCAGTGCTCTTCTTTCTCCTCCATTTCACTGTAAATGCTCTTCAAGAGACCTACAACTTCACAGTAGAGCTACGGGACCAGAAAGATTTGGGCTTAGATCCTGTTAGTCTTGAGCAAGCTGCTTCTAGTCTCTGAGCCTCAATTGCTCACCTGCAAAATGGGCTACTTGTTCAGCCTAAGTGTTTACCCTCAGACAGGTCTGGCCCAGAGAGCAGCATATTGAATGCTAATGCTCAGCTTTCTCCCAAATGACTGTAAAAGCACAAGCCCCAGGAAGCTCACTTCCCAGATTCAAACATCTACTCTCCAGCTGTTCATTCATTCAGAAGGTATTCCTGAGGCCTGTCCTGTGTGCCAGGGCCTGGGCCAGATATTGGAGCAGATGGAGTGTGAGTGAGACAGGGAATCCCAGATTTTGGCAAAGGAGAGTCGTGTGAATGGGCAGAGAGTGGGCTGCAGGGGGATCTGGGAGTCAAAAGGCTTCCGTGGTCAGCCTCTGCGCAGGCTGTGGAGAGGATAAGCGTCTGAGCTGAAGAGGGAAGAGCTCCCAAAGGCAAGATGGGGGATGTCACCTACTGCAGGCAATCATCAGCTCAGTGAAGCCTAGAGGAAAGGAAGCACTTATAGAAAGGAGGGAGGAGGAAGCACAAAAGGGGAGGCCTCGCATGCCATCCCATCCCTTCAGAGGGCCTGGCAGCTTTAGGCCACAAACAGCAGTGCTATTCAATTTAAGGAGTGTCCTGAGGGCACAGGCCACTTGGGTGGGCTGTTAGCAAGAGCACAGATCTGATTTCTGGTTGCTCTGCAGAGAATAAATTAAGGACGGTAGATGGAGCAGGGAGCGCTGAAATCAGGCAAGAAATCAAAGCTGAATTTCTCTTTCACTCATGAGCCCTGGAATCAGAAGGGGCCTCAGTTTAAATCTCAGATTAATATTTAGGCGGACATGGCTAAGTCACTTTTTCTCTCTAAATCCTGGATTTCTCACCTGTAAAATGGGCGTAGTTACAGTGCTCTTCTTTCTCCTCCATTTCACTGTAAATGCTCTTCAGAGAGACCTACAACTTCACAGTAGAGCTACGGGACCAGAAAGATTTGGGCTTAGATCCTGTTAGTCTTGAGCAAGCTGCTTCTAGTCTCTGAGCCTCAATTGCTCACCTGCAAAATGGGCTACTTGTTCAGCCTAAGTGTTTACCCTCAGACAGGTCTGGCCCAGAGAGCAGCATATTGAATGCTAATGCTCAGCTTTCTCCCAAATGACTGTAAAAGCACAAGCCCCAGGAAGCTCACTTCCCAGATTCAAACATCTACTCTCCAGCTGTTCATTCATTCAGAAGGTATTCCTGAGGCCTGTCCTGTGTGCCAGGGCCTGGGCCAGATATTGGAGCAGATGGAGTGTGAGTGAGACAGGGAATCCCAGATTTTGGCAAAGGAGAGTCGTGTGAATGGGCAGAGAGTGGGCTGCAGGGGGATCTGGGAGTCAAAAGGCTTCCGTGGTCAGCCTCTGCGCAGGCTGTGGAGAGGATAAGCGTCTGAGCTGAAGAGGGAAGAGCTCCCAAAGGCAAGATGGGGGATGTCACCTACTGCAGGCAATCATCAGCTCAGTGAAGCCTAGAGGAAAGGAAGCACTTATAGAAAGGAGGGAGGAGGAAGCACAAAAGGGGAGGCCTCGCATGCCATCCCATCCCTTCAGAGGGCCTGGCAGCTTTAGGCCACAAACAGCAGTGCTATTCAATTTAAGGAGTGTCCTGAGGGCACAGGCCACTTGGGTGGGCTGTTAGCAAGAGCACAGATCTGATTTCTGGTTGCTCTGCAGAGAATAAATTAAGGACGGTAGATGGAGCAGGGAGCGCTGAAATCAGGCAAGAAATCAAAGCTGAATTTCTCTTTCACTCATGAGCCCTGGAATCAGAAGGGGCCTCAGTTTAAATCTCAGATTAATATTTAGGCGGACATGGCTAAGTCACTTTTTCTCTCTAAATCCTGGATTTCTCACCTGTAAAATGGGCGTAGTTGTAACACTGATCTTTGAGCTGGGTTGTGTGTGTGTGTGTGTGTGTGTGTGTGTGTGTGTGTGTGTGTGTGTGTATGTGTGTGTGCGCGCTTAGTCGCTTCAGTTGTTTCTAATACTTTGTGACCGTATGGGCCCTGGCCCCCCAGGCTCCTCTGTCCATGTGGATTCTCCAGGCAAGAATACTGGAGTGGGTTGCCATGCTCTTCTCCAGGGGATCTTCCAACTCAGGAATCAAACTTGCATCTCTTATGTCTCCTGCATTGGCGCCAACTGGGAAGCCTCTTGGAGCTGTTATAATATATTAAATGAGTTGATCTATGGACAGTGGTTGGCACAGGACAAGTGAGCTGTAATCAGAAGGTATCACCTTTGCTCCTCTTCCTCCTAGTTGGGCACGTAAACACCCACTACTCTAATACACCCTTGGACTTCAGGTGAATCTCTCCCCATTTTTATAGCCAGTTCCCAAGCAGCCACTGTCAGCAGGTCTGGGTTGAGGGGTGAGTCGCAGAAAGGCCTCACAGGATTTGTGCTGTAGCTCAGTTGCCTAGCAACAGCATCAGCCTCTGCATCATTGTGGAGCCAGGCTGCATCAAGCACCCATCAAAACAAAGGCAGCAGTGGAGCTGACTCACAGCCAGTCACTGGGAAGTGGTGGGAGCAGGGCCTTTATTGGAGGATGAGGGAATCAAGTATACCCAAATTCTAGCTCGAGGCAAGGACCAGCCTCAGTTCCAGCTCTGGTTTTCTCCCCAGGGGCCCACTCCTCTCACCAGCCCCTGGACTCCCTGGTACCAGGAGGGGGCTGAGAGTTGCCATGTGCCACTGTTTGCCAGAGTACCCTGTGGGCATGTGTGCTGTCTTCAGGATGGTTCTTCTCCAGTTCCTCTGGAGTAGGAAATGGCAACAGCCCCCCACCCCTCCCCCGCCAATATTCTTGCCTGGAGAATCCCATGGACAGAGGAGCCCAGTGGGCTTTGGCCCATAAGGTCGCAAAGAGGTGGACATGACTTACTACCTGCACTGCACTCAAGATCAAAACTGGGCTCCTCGTCCCTTACCCAGCTCTTCCTTCTCCTGCGTCCTCCTCTCTGTGATGGTATCAGCACCAACGGGGAAGCCACGTGGAATAAAGTGGCTCCCTCCCTCCTCAACTTCAGGCCTGTCACCAAGTCAGCAACTGTCCCTCTCCACCCTTCTTCCCAGGTCATTTATCCAAATCACTTGTGACCTTGGTCTCCCGGCTGGTGTGTGCTCACCCCTGACCAGTGACAGCTTCACATCCCACACTCCACCCCACAGCTCTTCCCAAAGGCCAAGTCTGACCCTGGCACTTTTTGCTTCAACCCTATATGGCTCTACCCACCACAGTTTAAAGCCCAGACTGCTTACCAGGGCCTGCAAGATCCCACTGTCCAGTCCCCATGCCAGCTGCCAATTGCACACAGATACACACACACACAGCCTTCCTGGAAGCGGGTCCTGCTATCCATCAAGCCTTCAGATGACTGAAGTGTTGGCCAATCCCTGGATTAGTGCTTCATGAGAGAACTCAACCCAGAACCGCCTAGCAAATCCACTCCAGGAATCCTGATCCACTGAAACCTTGAGATAATAAAGGCTGGTTGTAAGGTGCCAAGTTGTAGGGTGATTTGCTCCACAGCCATGAATAATTAATACAATGTCCTAGAAGAAATTGTCTAATCTCTTTGTGCCTCCATTTCTCCATCTGTAAAATGGGATTAATAAGAACACGTGGACAGTGTGAAAATATGAAAAGAGTTAGTGACTAGGGACTGTTTATCACAGTGCTTGGATTCTGTAAACCATTCAATAATTACCAGTATTGCTTATAGTTTCTATCATTATTTATTACAAAATATTTCTTTTTCATCTCCAAAGACTCTCATTTCCAAAGTGTGATTCTCATGAGTAACACTGAACAACTTTTTGGTATTTTATTTTTAAATTTAACTTGCTATATTTGACAGTTTGTGGAACAACACTCGTCAATATTCCCCACTGTTTTGTTGCTTCAGTCACTAAGTCATGTCCGACTCTTTGTGACCCTAAGGGCTGTAAGCTGTCAGGCTCCTCTGTCCATGGTATTTCCCAGGTAAGAACACTGCAGTAGGTTGCCATTTCCTTTTCCTCAAGATCTTCCTGACCCAGGAATTGAACTGCATCTCCTGAGAGGCAGACAGACTTTTACCACTGAACCACCAGAGAAGCCCATCTGCTTCCTTACTTGCTTCCTTAACACTTGTCAAATATGGAAACATACCAAACCACACCACGCTCTATTTACCTTGAATTTCCAACCATCAGTTCAGTCACTCAGTCGAGTCAAACTCTTTGTGACCCCATGAACTGCAGCACGCCAGGCCTCCATGTCCATCATCAACTTCTGGAGTTCACCCAGACTCATGTGCATCGAGTCCGTGATGCCATCCAGCCATCTCATCCTCTGTCATCCCCTCCTCCTCCTGCCCCCAATCCCTCCCAGCATCAGAGTCTTTTCCAATGAGTCAACTCTTCGCATGAGGTGGCCAAAGTACTGGAGTTTCAGCTTCAGCATCATTCCTTCCAAAGAACACCCAGGACTGTTCTCCTTTAGAATGGACTGATTGGATCTCCTTTCAGTCCAAAAGACTCTGAAGAATCTTTTCCAACACCACAGTTCAAAAGCATCAATTCTTCGGCACTCAGCTTTCTTCACAGTCCAACTCTCACATCCGTACATGACTACTGGGAAAACAATAGCCTTGACTAGATGGACCTTTGTTGGCAAAGTATTGTTTCTTTTTTTCCAATATGCTGTCTGTCTAGGTTAGTCATAACTTTCCTTCCAAGGAGTAAGCGTCTTTTAACTTCATGGCTGCAGTCACCATCTGCAGGGATTTTGGAGCCACAAAAAATAAAGTCTGACATTGTTTCCCCATCTATTTCCCATGAAGGGATGGGACCAGATGCCATGATCTTCGTTTTCTGAATGTTGAGCTTTAAGCCAACTTTCACTCTCCTCTTCCACTGTCATCAAGAGGCTCTTTAGTTCCTCTTCACTTTCTGCCACAAGGGCGGTGTCATCTGCATATCTGAGGTTATTGATATTTCTCCCAGCAATCTTGATTCCAGCCTGTGCTTCAGCCAGCCCAGTGTTTTTCATGATGTACTCTGCTGCTGCTGCTAAGTCACTTCAGCCATGTTTGACTCTGTGCAACCCCATAGATGGCAGCCCACCAGGCTCTGCCGTCCCTGGGACTCTCCAGGCAAGAACACTGGAGTGGGTTGCCATTTCCTTCTCCAATGCATTTAAGTTAAATAAGCAGGGGACAGTATACAACCTTGACGTACTCCTTTTCCTATTTGGAAACTTTACCTTGAATTTTCAACCATAGCAGAGCCTATTTCTATATAGGAAGACCAACTAATTTCAGTTACCACTCTCATTGTTTTCAAAAGATAAGAAAACAAAACAGTTTCTGGGAATTCAGCTTCCTAATGCAGGAAGCCCACATCACCCATATTAAATGCTAAATAGAAAAAAAAAATCACCAGCCTAATATCTGCACAGTTGTTCTCATCTTATTAGATCTGTCACAAAAAGCCTATATTCTGTGATCGCTAGAAGTCAATGTCATTACTCTGCTTAGAAAAAAAGTCAGCCTGATGATTCTCAGCCTTTTCCTGTAAAGTGATGCTTAACCCTAAAAATAAGAACAACAATAATAAAATAATAGGTAACCGCAGTCCCCTCCCAAGCTCTCACTCTGCTGAGTGCTTTATGTGCGTGAATCCTCATGTGCGGGAGCATCCTCTCCAAGAACAGATGGCAGACTTGAAGCTCAGAGAGCTGAGAGCTATGGCCGAGGTGCCCCAGGGAGCAAGCTGCAGAGCCAGGACTCAAAGCTGCTCCATCTGACTTAAAGCTGCTACCCAGGGGCATTTGGCGATCTGGCCCCTCCTCTCACCTCCGCAGGCTCTTCCAAAAGATTGAGCTCTGGCTGCAGCCAGTTTCTGAGGTTCTGTCTTTAGAACATGCTTCCACTTGCGCATCAGGAGCACGGGAACCCAGGGAGCTCTCCCCGAAGCCGGGAGCCTGGCTTTGCTTCAGGGTGCAGCACATGTCCCAACCCCCACACCATCCATCAGCTGCCCCAGCAGCCCTCTGAGGCCTGCGGATGGAAAGAAGGCCCTGAAGGCGTGGAGCGAGTGAAAGTGCCATCCAGTCCTGGCTGGGTGACTGCAGCATCCCCTGGCTGAGATGTCATGAAGGCCATGCACCAGAAAGTAGGAGGGGCCTGGCTCCATGGTTCAGGACTTCTGATTCAGAGCTCCCCCATCAACACTCTCCTTGAACTTGTCTGTTTGGACAGTTCTTGTTCCATTTCCTCTTCCACCCAACAGATGCTCCAAGAGGTGGCTGGCTGTGGCTATGAGCCCAACAGTGACCTACTCAGCAGTTATCAGGAAAGTCATCTCTTCTGGCCAGGAGAACATGCAGAACTGAGATTCTGGCATCTGTGTGAGACCCATCAGATATTCACGTTCAAAGACTTTGGGTTCATCTGCCAAAACACAAGCTAGATTTCAGATTTTCTTTCTCACCTAGCAGGAAGAACTGAACACCATACAATTAAAGCGTGAAAGAGGGCAGGATCTCTTTTTGATTATCTCCCACAGGCAGGGGGACAGAAAGCCTTTATCTGGCGAAGGGATGTTTGCATGACCTTCCAATAGGAAAGCCAGAACTTGAGAGTGGGTGGAAGAGGCCACACAGCCTACCTCTCACCCTGTTGCCTCTTCTATCCTCTTGTTTAGGGATACTTAGCTTCTCCTTACGTAACTCTACTGATGGAGAGCTTACCACTTCTCAAGACAGAGCCCTCCGGGAACCCAGATTTTGGAATCAGAGCCCTGGATTGGATATTCGGTCCCACACGTGACCCTGGAGAAGCCACTTCACTGCTGTCAGTTCCAGCCTCTCCCTTTCCATAAATAGGGCTCCTGGCTCACAGGTCTGCATAGAGATTCATATACATACGGATGTACTTTTGAAATGGCAAGCTGCATGCAGACGGTGAGGGCTATTTTTATCATAATTGCCGTTATTATGAGGCTGTGACACAGCGCTCATTGTTCTGGAGCTTCTCTGATGTAGCGCCCACACTCCTTCCCCATCAGCCTCTGTGCACGGGGGTCTTCCTACCATGGGTTGATCACAGTGGTTGTGGTGAGAGAGAGAAGCGTTTGTCCACTTTTTGAAGATGCCAATCCAATGTGAGAATGGTCATTCTGGAAAATACTGACCAAGGTGACCCTCACTTAGACTCCTCACTAACGAGCCAGTCATAAGGTCATGTGCACCCAAGAGAGGGCCATGCTCCCACCATCTCCCTCCCCCATCTCCTTCCTGCCAGCAAGCATTCTAGAACCTTCTGTGGTAGACCAGAGTCCTTCCCAGATCACCCAACATAGTCCCAACACAGGCCACCCCTCTAGTCCTTCTCCTGCTAATATATTTCCTTCTCTCTGCTTATAACCATCAGACATTTCTTATTTATCTATTTCCCCCTAGCTGTCCTCTCCTGCTAGAGTAGGGCCTGCTCTCTCATGTTCTCCACCCAGGTCCCAGTGCCAGCCCAGGACCTGGCATAAGAGATATGGAATCTATGGCAGTTGGATGAATTTATAAACAAGTGGAGAACAAAGTGTAATTTTTGAACCCATAGAGCTCTGGTGGAGGAATAAAAGACAAGTATAAAGATGGTATCAATACAGAGCAATTAGGGCCATGATAACAGATAACAAGGAATAGCAGGAACTCTGCTCCTGAGGTGTTGGGGAAGGCTTCCCTGAGTCCAGACTGGAGCTGGGCCTTGATGGGTGAATAGGAGTTAGCCAGGTGGATGAGGAAGCTCTGTGTGCAAAGAATCAGGGTGTGGAACAATGGGATGCATTGGTGGTAGGACATTTTGTTCTTATGGCTGCAGCTGAGGGTTTGCAGGCTCTCTTGAGAGAAGTGGGGGTGGGAGTGAGGGTGGGGTGGGGGAGGGAGCTGTTTCTGAAATACAAGGTTAGGACCCAAGCACTTCATCGTAAGAGCAATGCAGTGTTCAGAGAGCTTCTGGGCAGGAGCGTGGTGGGATACAGTTACAGTTAGGAAGATTAGTTTGATGCAGTGGGGAGGAGAAGGTAGTAAGACACTGGAGGCAGCAATGGACAAGGAGGAGGCTGGTGCCAGAGAGCAAAGGCGTGGTTTCAGGGGAAGGACAGGTCTAGGAGAGGGGCGTGTCCAGGGGAGGGGCATGTCTAGAAGAGGGGCGTGTCCAGGGGAGGGGCATGTCTAGAAGAGGGGCGTGTCCAGGGGAGAGGAGGAGCTTCCTGAACAGGGCAGGAACTGGGAGCTAAAGATGCTACCTGAATGAGAAGGTCTGGAGTCTGTTTGAGAACAAAGTTAGCAACTTCGAAGACCTGAGAGATTTTTACATGAAAAACTCAACTGCTTTGTGATGTTAGCACTAGTCTAGATTCCAGAGGTAAAAAAAGAAGGAGATAGAACCACATGTATATATTTACTACGTGCCAGATATTTTGGTTCATTGCTTAGTTTGGCCCGTGAGATGGGCATTATTTTCTCCATTTTACAGGTGAGGGAAAATGTTAAGAGAGGTTGAAGAAGCTGCTCAATTTTTCGTAAGTAAGGCAGTGTCAGAAATCAAACCCAGATTCTTCTGTGTTAAAAGCCAAGCTCTTCACCTTATATCACCACCTCCCAGAAGACTCAATGGGCATGGGTTTTAGAAAGAGGGGAAGAAAAGAAAGTAGCAAGGGACAACACTGTGCTGCCTGCTATGGTATGAATGTGTCCCCTCAAAATTTATATGTTGAAACCCTAACTCCTAAAGATGATAATATTAGGAGGTGGGGCCTTTGGAAGGTGCTTAAGTTCAGCAATGCTGAACACCACATTGCTCTTTGAAGAAGTGCTTACATTTCAGGGTGGAGCGCTCATGAGTGGGATTAGTGCCTTTGTAAAAGAGGCTTCAGAGAGAAGGTGTGGGCTATGAACAAGGAAGAGGACATTCCCTGGAAGGCGGCAACCATGCTGCATCTTGATCTTGGATTTCTAGCTTTCAGAAATACGACCAACATGTTTCTGTCATTTATAAGGTACCCAGTTTCAGAGAAGCCTGGCAGGCTACAATCTATGGGGTTGCAAAGAGTTGGTCACAAGTAACTAAGCACACACACACACACACACACACACACACACACACACACACACAGAGTTGGTGGAATAGTATTATAGCAGTCCCAACCAACCAAGACATTCCTATTGGGGCCCACGTCCATGGGGATCTTTCTTGCTGCTAAATTCTGTCTTGTCTAAGTGTTACTAGTAAAGAGAACAAATTATCTTTTTTCTTCTGTGCTAGTTAGGTTAACATCAAACATTTTTAAAAATCCTGCCTCACCCCTGGATTCAGGCACCATTTTCCTTTTTACACATTAAACTGAGACTGTGGAAATGCAAACTCTGACCTGCTTTGCTCCCTCTTTTCTGGCACCAATTGTTGGAAAAACCTTTGGCTTTAAAACGAGAATTTCAGAACAGACGGTCCAAGCTCTTAAAAGGAAAGGAAAATCCCAGTTATTGAATACCCAAGAGAGTGCTATTACCGTAGATGCCTTCTGTGCAAGATTGTTGAATCATGACATACAATCATCTTCATTTTACAGATGAGAAAACTGCGAGTCAGAGGTGAGCTTTTTCACACCGGGTCACACTGGTAAATGAAGACCAGACATATCAGATCCACCACGTGGATCCGTGCCACCAAGCATGGTGGAGGCCACGGCCATTTCTTCATCACTGGGCACAGCGTGGGCACTTAACAAATGTTTGTGGAATGCATGAGTGACTAGATGGATGAGTGTCATCTTGCTCGCTGTGACATCCACTTCTATACCTGCATCTCCGAGTACACTACCTGATAACGAGTGCTACTCCATCCAGGTTTGTTGAGGAGACTGAGGAATCATGTCCTTCTTGGTGCCAAGCAGCAGAACAGTCTCCTGCTGGGGTCCCACGATATACCCATCGTGCAGAGCTGCCCCTGCCCAGCAGGCCATGGCTGACAGAGGGTTGAGCCATGAAGGTGGGCTTGTGTAGAGCTACCGCAGAGAAGGCAGGCTGGGAACTTACCCAACCCATCTGTCGGGTTTCCTAGGCACAGACGGACCTTCATTTGTATGCAGACGGGGCATGTGACTGGAAGAGGGTATGACAATAAAAAGAGCTTGAATCAGAAATCAACAAGATTCAGGGTTGAGGTATTAACACAATAAAGTGGTAACTGTGGCTGGGGTCCACTTTTGCCTGACATGGCTTTTCTGGGGGTCATACAAAGGTAGATAAGGGGAAAATCTCAGGCAGCAGACTCCTCTTTGCTTTCTTCTTGGACCTGCCACAGAGAGATGGACCAGCTGAAAAGATGGACAAGAGCTGGAGCTTCATGGGAAGTTAAAGATGATGGGACTGAAGGTGATGATGGTCCAGAAGTGTACCACTGCCTGGCTTTCAGTGGAAGTGACAAAAAGTGCCCTGACTCTGGTTTCTGTACTAAGAGCATTTATTTATCTCTCATAGAAAAAGTCAGAAAGTGACCCAGGGTTCGTATGTGAGCTCAACAGTATTAGCAGGCTGGAGCAATACCCCTTGAGTCCTCTTGTCCTTCTCATAGTTGCAAGATAGCTGTCATGGCACCAGGCATCACAGCCTCACTTGATCATCTTCAAACACAGGGAAAACGGTGGCATGGGGCAGAGTTTATCCTCACACACCTCCTTCTTATTATGGAGTTTTCACTGGTCATATGCTTGGAAGAGACTAGTATTTTACATTCTGTGATCACTATGCCCCCACAGCCACTACTCAGCCTCTAAAGTTTATTGGTCAGGTCAGGACAAGTAGGCAAACATATTGGGCTAATCAGTCAGCCACCAGGAGAAACAGCTCATCTTCGAACAGCACTTTATGATTATAAAGTGACTTCACATACATTATCTCCTTATGTCCTTAAAGGCAACTTTTCAAGAAGAAGAGATCATCCCCATTTTACAGATGAGAGTACTGGGGCTCAGAGAGAGAATGACCAGCATATGGTAGAGCTACATTCATCTGACTTAAAACTTGCCCTGCTGCATACTTACTCTTCCTCCATCCAAACCATCTGCCTGGTTGGCTAAAGGGTTCTCACTGCCTAGAAGTTTCCTTCAGAAGGAAGGGAAGGGGAGAGAGATCCTGGGCTGTTAATCCTCTACTCTATGCAGAGAACAGATACACAAATCTCAGAGTGATGTCTCTAGATAGTCATCTGGGGTTAGTTCACATTCTAGGTTCTACTGATCTTTCTGTAGACTGGAGGTCTTGGCATGGCCTTGTGGGGAATTTGGGTCATCCAAACAGGAAGACCAAGAGACAGACAGGGCAGATGTGTGCTTTACTGACTCCCAAAATCGGCTCTGAAGAATCAACAGCAGAGGTGTGCAGGAAGCATGGTGCAGAGTTTATGAGCCTATATTTGAAAAAGAGGAGAGGGGGAAATTTACACCTCTCTTGCTCTTGTTTATGCCCCAGGCATGGAAGGAGTGAAGCCATGGAGTGGCTCTCTTTGTGTCTCCCTCCCTCTCTCTCTCATATCCTTCCCTTCCTCTGTCTCTCACTCCCTCTGTCTCTCTGTCTCCCTCTTTCTAATCTGTCTCTTTACCAACACATACACACACATACACACACACACACACACCATCAGGAAGTCTCAGACTGATCCTTCAAAACATAAGTACACAAGGGGTTGTCCCACCATCATTATTATTTCTACTTTGACTTTCTAGCCACCCTCACATCCTAGATCCTGCCAACATCATCTCTCACATGAACTACTGCACGAGCCTCCTAACTGACTCCCACACTCATCCCACTACAGTTTTCCTGGTCTCGGCAGCTAGTGTGTTCCTTTAAAACCACAGGTTAGCTCACCACACTCCTCTGCTCAGACTCCTGCAGCGCCGTCTCACCTCACTCACCACAAAAGCAAATGCCTTCTGTGCCCTGCAAGGTCTCACCTGCCTGCCCCCAGAACTTATCTCCCAATCACATTTGCTGTGTCCACTCAGCACCAGCCACTCCACTTCCTAGTTGCTGCTCAGACACTCTGAGCTCACCCCCTATCAGGGTCTTTGCACAGAATCTAGAATGCTCCTGGGTTGGCACAGAACTTACTCCTTTAATTTGTTCAGATCTTGGCTCAAACACTACCTGAGAACCCCGTCTTTATAAGCTAGGAAAGCATGGCTTTGTCTAGTTCTTCCATGGCTGTATGCCCAGCACCTAGGGCAGTGCCTGATGTTCCTTTGTGATCAGTGAATACATACTGGATAAATAAATATCCTGTATTGGCAACTAGCCAAGGGTCAGTCAGGTGGAATTCTGTATTTTGATGGCTGTTGACAAACACCAAATTAGTCAGGTATTTCACTCCTCCAGATCTTAGGCTCCACTCTAGGAAGAAGCAGGGGGATATTTGATCATGTCCACCACCCTACAATGGGGACTAAAAAGAGAATTAATATAAATGATAGAAATGATGTTTCTTGCACTAAGTGTGTGGCCTGGGATTCTCAGTAGGCATATTTTCCTCGAAGCAGAAATCATCAGCCAGTTGGGGCAACCCATCCATAGCCTTTACAGTTTTCTGTAGGGCCAGCTCATCTGCTTTTTTTATTTCTGGGCATACTCAAACAGTAGTGACTCCTTCTCTGTGTCATACCTGGGCTGGTGGGTACTAGCTGCTGCTAAATCACTTCAGTCGTGTCCAACTCTATGTGACCCCATAGACGGCAGCCCACCAGGCTCCCTCGTCCCTGGGATTCTCCAGGCAAGAACACTGGAGTGGGTTGCCATTTCCTTCTCCAATGCATGAAAGTGAAAAGTGAAAGGGAAGTCGCTCAGTTGTGTCCAATTCTTCGCGACCCTGTGGACCACAGCCTACCAGGCTCCTCTGTCCATGGGATTTTCCAGGAAAGAGTACTGGAGTGGAATGCCATCGCCTTCTCCCGGTGGGTACTAGGCTCCTACCAATAAAATGATTAATGTATATTGACGTTTACAGTTTCAGAAACTTTGCTAAAGTCTTCCCAATGACCCTGTGAAGTTTGTAAGGCTTGCACAATTATTAACCACCTGCTAGATGGTTCCTGACCAGAAGCCCTCAGAGTTCCATTGGGAAAGCAAAGGCACGAATCAGTAATTACCATACAGCCCAGGCTTGAGCAGAAAACAGCACAGTGCTGCAGGAACGCAGGTGGGAAGCTGCTTAATTCTCTTTAGGATCAGCACACTCTCCTTTCTGCAGCTACCCTCCCAGCCTCTTCCTTTTTAGGGTTTCCCAGTCACTTGTGTCTTCTTTCACATACCCTGTCCTTGTGCTCCTCCTTTTTCAGCTCTAGTCTCCTTACAAATCTGCCCCCCAAAGCAGGATCCCATCTCCCCCACGAGAATATAAGTTCCCTGAGGGTACGGCCCCTGTTTATCCTGTTCACTATATAACAGATGCTCAGTAGGTATGTATTTACTGGACCAATGTCTATAGGAGTGTGTGAGTAAGTTAACTGAAATTATAGCAGGCTTGGTAGGCTGAGGGGAGGGGAGAGAGCAGAGCATCCTTGTTTTTGAATGGCTAAAGCTGGAGAAGGGTTGCCGGAATGGTGGCAGGAAGAGGAGACCCATCAAAGATGTCCCCTGCCTCACTCTGCTTCAGAAACCTCGTGGTCATTATTACTGGCCCCGGTATGAGTACTAGAGTTCTAATAGGGCCCTTAGAACACTAAGCAGACTTCTTAGAGCCTACTAGCGTCTCTTGATGAATGAGGAAATGACTGGAAATTACTACCTTTCATTAGTTAGAAAGGACATGATCAAATATTCCCCCACTTCTTCCTAGAGTGGAGCCTAAGATCTGGAGGGTGAAGAAGGCTTAAAAAAGAAGAGGGTGGGGGGGGGGTAGCTAACCAAATGCACAGCCAAACAGGGAGGCGCCTCTCTGCAGCTTTCCTTCCTCAGCGAGTAAATGACTGTTCTCACTGGCCCACTCATTGGAAGCTTTGATGTTAGGCAGATCTGAGTTGGTGCTTCCCTGGTGGCTCAGAGGTTAAAGCGTCTGCCTTCAACGTGGGAGACCCAGGTTCGATCCCTGGGTCAGGAAGATCCCCTGGAGAAGGAAATGGCAGCCCATTCCAGTATTCTTGCCTGGAGAATCCCATGGATGGAGGAGCCTGGTAGGCTACAGTCCACAGGGTCACAAAGAGTCGGACACAGCTGAGCAACTTCACCTTCACCTTCACCCCAACTCCACCACCTAGGAGAAGCTGCTAAGCCCCTGATCCCCAGCTTCTGCTCCTGAAAACAGAGGTGACAGTATCTGCATGACAGCTGAGAGGATTGAATGAGATGAGGTCTGCAAAGCCCTCTATATACTGACTGGTGCATAGTAAAGCCACAATAAATCACTGAGGATGAAGGAATGGATGGATGAATGAATGAATGAGAAAGGGAATATGCATTTTGGTAAGATCTTAGAGTTTATAAATATGAGACACCTGGATGCAAGAGAAGCTGCAAATCCACATTTTCAAGTATCCTGAGAGATCGTGCTTATGGAAAAGTGTGATGTAAGCCATGCTGGAGCCTTACTTCACACCCAACCTCCTGATGGAACTAGAGTGGTGGCTTTAAGGGCGTAGTCCAGGGATGCTGCTGTGATGATTGGCATCATCCTGTCCTAGTCTGGCCAGTCAACCAGAGGCCTACCCCAGCACATGGAGAAGGCATCGCCATAGTGGAGACTGGGTGTTTTAGGCAGCTCCTAGAGAGCTTACTGGACTTCTGCAAACTTAGTTTAGTAGCTGAGAGTGTGCACTCTTGAGCTGTCTGGGTTTGAAAATCAACCGTGCTTTGTATTATTTGAGCAGGTTTAGACAAGTCACATGACCTCTCTATGCCTTGGTTTCCAAACCTATCAACTGAGAGTAAAACAGCATCTGCCTCTCTGGGTTGTTGTGGGGATTAGTGAGTTCTCACAGGGAAAGCATGAGAGCTATGCCTGGCGCGCTGTAGATACCCAAGAGACGGATACAGGCTGAAAGCAAAATCAAAGAGATTTTACCACTTAACTCTCCCTCACTCCACGTTTGCTCTGTTCTGGATTCTGGACTTGGAGGATACAGAGATAAAGAAGATGTGACTTCAGTCCTGACGTCATACCCCGTCTGGTGAGGGAGCAGCTGTGTCGTGGTCCCCGGTGACCTTGGTGCCATGGTGGAAGACTGACAGGCTGAACCCCACAACAAGGGCCTGCAAGCCAATCTAGGAAACCAGAGAGTCCTTCCTGGAGGAGATGAGGGATCTCAAGTGGGAAAGGGCACTGAACCAGGAAGAGAGGAGGGATAAAGCATCCTATGTAAAAGACTGTGTGCGCTGTAGCCCTGAGGCAGGCAAGGTTGGCACAGACAGAGCACAGGACGATGAGAAACACATAGGCAAGGCAGCGGATGGCGGTCGGGAGGAATCTGCAGAGCTCACGCCGTGTGCAGACCCGTCAGCGCTGGGTATGGGAAAAGCCGACTGGAGCAGCTCTCTAGGGGGCATGTTCTCCAGGAAGAGAGATGGAAACTTAGATTATTATATTATAGTCATAATAAAAATGTAATACGGAGGGCGCTAGGGCTAAATTTTGCCCAGGCGCTGGCAGGAGCCCTAGGCAAGCACATGAGAAGAGTTTTAGAAGAATTCTCAGGGGAAAAAATAACTGCAACCATGTTTTTCCTTTACTTCCTGCTCCCAAGAGGCAGCATGGAACGTGGTTGAGAGTGCCAGCCCTCCACTTAAATTGCAGCCCTGCAATTTAAGGCCAGGTTACTGTGTGGCCTTGGCTGAGACTCTTAACTTCTGCTTCTTCATTGGGATCATTACAGAATTACACAAGTTAGCATAACTCAAGCACTGAAAACCATGCCCCCTACAAAAGTAAATGCTCTGTACGTTTGATGGAATAGACTCACTTATTCAGTGACTGTGTATTAAGGTGCCCTGCATGCCAGACATAATTCTAATCACTGGAGACACGAACAGTTCAGTTCAGTTCAGTCCAGTTGCTCAGTCATGTCTGACTCTGTGACTCTATGGACCACAGCACGCCAGGCCTCCCTGTCCATCACCAACTCCCGGAGCTCGCTCAAACTCATGTCCCTCGAGTTGGCAATGCCATCCAACCATCTCTTCCTCTGTTGTTCCCTTCTCCTCCTGCCTTCAATCTTTCCCAGCATCAGGGTCTTTTCCAATGAGTCAGTTCTTCACATCAGGTAGCCAAAGCATTGGAGCTTCAGCTTCATCATCAGTCCTTCCAATGAATATTCAGGACTGATTTCCTTTAGGATTGACTGGTTTGATCTCCATGTTGTCCAAAGGACTCTCAAGAGTCTTCTCCAACACCACAGTTCAAAAGCATCAATTCTTCGACACTCAGCTTTCTTTATGGTTCACCTCTCACATCCATACATAACTACTGGAAAACCATAGCTTTGACTAGATGGCCCTTTGTTGCCAAAGTAATGTCTGACATGATAGGGGATCAAATAAATAAGGTCCTTGCCTTCATCACTTAATATTCTAGTGAGGGAAGACAAGCAGTAAGGATGTAAAAACAATAAATAAATGAGATAATGTGTGTTAACAGTAAGTGCTGTGATGGAAATATATCAGGAGAGTGAGTGACTTAGATAGTCTGCTCAGGAAAGGCTTTATTTAAAGTGAGCTATTTCTCTGAGGATGAGAAGAAGACAGCTGGGAAAGATCTGGAGACAGAGCTGGACAGTGACTGTGGCAGGCTGGATAACACTGGCTGAATGCATGAAACTCAGCCCAAGACTTCATGCCAGAATATCTCCCAGGAGGTCAGGAATCAGCGTGGAAAGTTCAAAGAGGAGAAAGCAGATCAGTGTGGCTGGAGCCAAGTTCACCAAAGGAAAAGTGAGAGGAGATGAGATGAATGAAACATGGACCAGAATGAAGGGATCTGATGAGGTAGGGGCATGATAACCATTTGCAGGCAAGAGCACTTGTGGGCAAAAGGCTCAGCTGTATGAGTCTGGCTTGCTCATGACTCTGGCTGGACTTCAGGGTGGTTGGTGTGGGTAGTGATTGGAGAAGATGTTGCAGGGATAAAAAGGCATTTGAGCTCTAGCCTCCATGCCATAGGAGCCACCATAAATCAAACTTGATGTTTTAGGAAGATCACCATACTGTTTCAGTTTCCTTGGGCTGTGGTAACGAAGCCATACAAACTGGGTGTTTTAAAACAGAAATTGATTGCCTCCCAATGTAGAGGCTGAACGTCTACAGTCGAGGTGTCAGCAGAGCTGTCTGTCTCCGAAAGCAGAAGAATCCGGCATCGCCTCTTCTGAGCTTCTGGTTATTTGATGGCAATCTTTGTAATTCCTTGGGCTTCCCAGGTGGTGCGAGGGGTAAAGAATCTGCCTGCCAACTCAGGAGACATAAGAAATGAGGGTTCTATCGCTGGTCAGGAAAATCCCCTGGAGGAGGGAATGGCAACCCACTCTAGAGTTCTTGCCTGGAGAATTCCATGGACAGAGGAGCCTGGTGGGCTACAGTCCATGGGGTCACAAAGAGTTGGACACAACTGAGCTAATAGCAATTTAACTGTTTTTTTTTTTTTTCACTAATGACCTTCACTTGATTACTTATTTCCAAATATAGTCATATTCACAATTATCAGAGATTCGGATTTCAGCATATTTTTAGAAGATGCAATTTAACTTGCAAGTATGGATAACCTCAGAGTTGTCTCTGGCCCAAATTAGCACATATCTGTATGCTGGAAAATAGAGGCTGGCCTGGGAGAAAAGGTGAAGACACATGAGAGCTGTTTTTTGGAAACTTCAGCCATAAACATTTGCCTTTAAAACCTTCTCAAAAGTGTCTGGTGGGATTTGTTGCCTGGATCCAAACAGCTGTTACCTTCCTGCTGAGGATATGAATCAATAATCTTTTCTCAAAGGCTATAAAATTCAAGACCTTATCTCCCCACTAGAGAAGTGTTTGCCTCCCCTGACTTCAAATGCATTTCAGAGACACAGCGGTCCTCCTGTCACCTCCACCTGAACAGCAGTGGGCTCCAAGGGCTGAATTCTGTCTGCCCTCTGAGAGGGACATCTCTTTGCCTCTCTGATCTCCACAGTGGGAGGCAGGAGGAGGGGTGGGGTGGAAGACTGAAACTTACCAAGCTCTGCCACATGCCCAATGGGTTATGGACTCTGGAAAGACCCAGAATTTGAACCCAAAGATGCTAAACTTATCAGCCTTTGCCACAGTCATGCCTGCCTGTCTTCCTCTCTAGGCTAGAGGAATGTTAAGCAGGTGGCAGTCTTGCAAAGTCCTTTCAGATCCTTTGTGTGTGTCAGAATAGACCAATTGCTGTAACAACCAACCATTTTGGTGGATCATCATAAGAAAGTCTCTTGCTGATTCACACAGAAATTCAAAGTGAATGTTCCTGGGTGGTAGATTCCCTAGGTAATGAGGAAGAACCATGAGGCTCTAAGCTGGCTTGCCACCACTCCATGGATGCTGGCAGAAGGCACAGGACTCTGGATCAGAGGCAAACAAGCTGAGTGTCACATGAACAATGGCTCCCCTTGCCCCCAAGCCCCATGGCAGCCAGTCTGGTGCTGCACAGCCAGCTTACATTGGGTGGGGAGACCCATGCTTCTGGAACCAAAATCTTTTGGCTTGGGTGGTAAGTCTACCTGATCTTTGCCCTGGAAGGAAGTATTATCTTTATTCTAAAGGCAGCAAACAAACCTGCCCTCTGCTCCAGAAGCAGACACCTCTTTATCTTCCAAAGCTGTTCACTGTAGAAACACCCTTGAAAAGAGTAGTCCAGAGTGAAAATTGCTAGTGCCTCTGCTCTCAAGACATACAGAAAGGTGAGAGCACCAGGAAGTGCTGTCTCCCAGAGGGACTCCCCGCCAAACAAGGGCTCAAGGATCCAGCCTCCTTCCAAACCCTCCTCCAGACCTTTAGAGCTTTCTCTATATAACTGGAGGATAGTGAAAGAGAATAAAGGATCTGGAGGGAGAGAATTTAATGGTGCAGACCTGAAGTGGTGTGCCCACTGGCGAGAACTCAGTCACGGGCCATGCCTGTCCACAGGAGGCTGGGAAGTGTAGTCTAGCTTGTGGGCAGAAGGAAGAGAAAAAAGGAATGCTTTCATGAACCACGGGCCAGACGCTGCTGTTCTTTTTTTTTCTTGAAGTACACTTGATTCACAATATTGTGTTAGTTTCAGATATACAGCAAAGTGATTCAGCTAGATAGATGGACAGACTTTTTCAGATTCTTTCCCCTTATAGGTTATTGCAAAATACTAAGTATAGTTCCCTGTGCTATAGAGTAGACTCTTGTTGTTTATCTACTTTAGATAAAGTAGTGTATATATGTTAATCCCAAACTCTCAGTGCATCCACGCTGCCGCAAATGGCACTAATTTATTCTTTTTTATGGCTGAGTAGTATTCCATTATATATATATACACACTACATCTTTCTTATCTATCCTTCTGTCAGTAGACATTTAGGTTGCTTTCATGTCTTGTCTAACATTGTGCTTTAATTCTAAGCTAAACTTTACAAAGATGTTTCAAGATTTCCAGGAATCTCCTAGGAAGCAGAGGTAAAGATAATGAGGAGTGGGATCAAGAAACAGAAAGAAAGGGGGGACCACTTCTCTGAACATACAGTGAGGCATCTGATTAACAAGAATACAGAGACTTCTCTGGCAGTCCAGTGGTTAAGACTCCCACCTTCCTCTGCAGGGGGTTCAGGTTCAATCCCTGGTCAAGGAGCTAAGTAAGATCCCACATGCCTCACAATCAAACATCCAAAATAAAAAACAGAAGCAATATGGTAGCAAATTCAGTAAAGACTTTTAAAATGGTCTGCATCAAAAATATCTTTAAAAACACCAAAAGCACCGGATTTGAAAAATGAGAGGCGTAATTTTAGAGACTATACTTAGTATATTTAAGAGACCATTTGAGACTATGCTTCCCTGGGATGACTCCTCACCCCAGTGTGAGGAGTTCCTGGGATGTGGACTTTGGGTGTTGGAAGTCAACTGAAGCAGCCAACATCTTGGCTGTGTAGCCTCCAGAAGTGATTTGCCTTTCTGAGCCCCACGCTCTTCACTTAGGAAGGGAAACATAACCTTGTCAGCTGCCTTACAGACACTGTGCCCAGGGACATGATGGGTGCAGAAGTCTTCTATAAAGGATCTAATGCATGTATGCCAATTTTGAAATATGTTTTCAGAAACTAGAAGGTTGGAGTGGAGCACAGGGAATTGGATCTAAGCAGGAGGAAAGCTTGGAGACCTCATCATTGAACTGGTTTAACCTGTAAAAGAGAAATCATTACTCAAGGACAGCAGACCTGAGACTCATCTACCAACACCACCACCACCACCACCCCCCCCCAGAGAGTTTATGGCAGAATCGGAACCCAGGCAGTGAGCTTGTGCCTTTCCCCTGCCTCTCGTGGAATCTCTGCCTTCCGATCCTTGTATCTAGCAGGACCCTTGTGGAGTCTACTACATCCCACATAGATGAGTGTTCCTGAAAGCCATTCTTGCTGTAGATGCGAGAGCCATCATAGATGCTCAAATCCCTATTCCCCTGCTCCTCCGCCCTCTGATTGCCTACTGCTACATAAATGCAGTGATCGCAAAAGGAATTTTTTTTCACTGCCATGAATATTTATTTCCTTCAGTAAACTCTGGCATTGTATTGTGAGAGCCCTAAAATATTGATATTCCCCATGATTTGGAGTCAATAGGGAATAAAGTACTTTGCACAACTCCTGGCTTCTAACTCTGAGATTTGAAAATGAACTTCAGTATTTCTGTTCAAATTTCAAATAAAAACACTGGATTCAGTCTGGGTCTGCCCAATTTTCTAACGTTCATTGGAGTATAAATATGATTTGCTTTCTTCTTAAGTCCAGAAATGTGTTTGACTAAGTCTCCTAACTGTTTTTGTTTACAAGAAGCTAATTCAGCCTGGCAGCTTGTGTAGGATTAGGCAGGGAATCTGCTCAGATGGACTGTCCCAATTTTTATCTGCGATGAAACATGCACACGCTTCGTCGTGAATGCACCATCATGTATTGACAACCAAAATAGAGTCTTTTTTTTCTACCCCAAACCCGGTTCCCTTCCCAGGTTCCCTGTCATAGTAATGCCAGCACCGTCACTTAGATGCCCAGAAACACGAGAGTATTCTAGACTCTTCCCTATTCCTCTCTGCCGTACTTAATCTGCTACATGCCTCATCATTTCTGCCTCATCATGTATGTCTCCTGAATCAGTTGACATTCCTCAAGCCCTTTTAAGTGTTTAGTTCAAGTCTTATCCTCTTTCCCCCAGACTTTACAATAGCGCCCTGACTGGGTCCTCTGACCCCTCTCCCTCCTCTGATTTCTACCCTCACCTAAGCTAGCAGTCAAACATCCTTCTGATGGTCTGCATTTTTCTTTGTTTTACTTCCTTTCTCCCTGATTCTTTATGAGCATTACTCACCTCAGCATTCAGCTTAATCTGTCTCGTGTGTGTGTGTGTGTGTGTG
This sequence comes from Madoqua kirkii, assembly GCA_006408675.1. NCBI lineage: Eukaryota > Metazoa > Chordata > Mammalia > Artiodactyla > Bovidae > Madoqua > Madoqua kirkii. The sequence continues at coordinate 14,502 of SJYC01114251.1, read as the reverse complement.
TGTGTGTGTGTGTGTGTGTGTGTGTCTTTGTTAACCACTCAGTTGTATATGACTCTTTGCGACCCCATGAACATAGCCCACCAGGATCCTCTGTCCATGGAATTCTTCACACAAGAACACTGGAGTGAACCATTCCCTTCTCCAGGGGATCTTCCCAACCTAAGGATCGAACCTGGGTTTCCTGCATTGCAGGCAGATTCTTTACCATCTGAACCACCAGGGAAGCCAAAGGTATCTCATATGTGACATTAAATATGCATTGATTCCTATCAGTTAAGTAAGGTTGCTTTGTATAAAATGCATTTTAATTTAAATAAATAGTATCATGGTATTAAGTTCATTTGGTTTCCCTTCTCTCTCTGTTGTGTTTCATGGAGACCTTTCCAAGCAGCTATAAATATACCTGGTTTGAGGTTTCAGGCTTCTGCAGAATATCCCAGCAGGCATCTGTTATATTTCACTTGTTCTTGCCCCAGTGGTGTTCACTCAAGTAGCCCTTCATCCTCTCTTCCTCTTCCATTCAGAGCCTAGCAATGACTGTTCTAGGACATGCTCCTTTGCAGACCTCAGAAGTGATTTATCTGCACTGTAAACCTAAGAATGTGCTAAAGGGAATGTACGGAATATGCAGACTTCATTTTGCTAAGTGTTTATGGGGCTTCCCTGCTGGCTCAGAGGTTAAAGCGTCTGCCTCCAATGTGGGAGATCCAGGTTCGATCCCTGGGTCGGGAAGATCCCCTGGAGAAGGAAATGGCAATCCACTCCAGTATTCTTGCCTGGAGAATCCCATGGACGGAGAAGCCAGGTAGGTTACAGTCCATGAGGTTGCAAAGAGTCGGACACAACTGAGCGACTTCACCTTCACCAATGTCTTGAAGAACCAGTGGAGAGAAGTTACTGTCATGAAGAGAGTAGAAAAAAGTGAAGCAGAAAAACTGAGAAAGGAAAAAGCCAAAGAAGAGGAATTTTAAGATCTTAAGCATATAAAAATCTGCCTCCAATGTGGGAGATCCAGGTTCGATCCCTGGGTCGGGAAGATCCCCTGGAGAAGGAAATGGCAATCCACTCCAGTATTCTTGCCTGGAGAATCCCATGGACGGAGAAGCCTAGTAGGTTACAGTCCACGGGGGGGGAGGGGGGGGGTCGCAAAGAGTCAGACACGACTGGGCGACTTCACCTTCACCTCAGAGCACTTTCCAGAAGGACTCTGCCAATCGATGCTCCTGTTTCTAAGCAGGGGAGCTCTGGTCTCTCTACATGCCCATCAGCATGTAGAATTATTTGCTTATTAATGTTTGCAAAGTAATACATGTAAACTGGTGATCATAGTTGTTCTCACTTTCACTTTCCCCCATTTCTAGTAACTCTGAGCCCTTCTTCATATACTAATCAGCCATATGAATTTCCTCTTCTGTCCCTCTCTTTTGCCCAATGTCCTATTGAATCCTGTCTTAAAAATTGATTTGTAAGAGGTAAAGAATCTGCCTGCAATGAGAAAGATCTGGGTTCGATCCCTGGGTTGGGAAGATCCCCTGGGAAAGGCTACCCACTCCAACATTCTGGCCTGGAGAATTCCATGGACTATCAAGAGCTGGACATGACTGAGCAACTTTCACTCACTTTCATATACCATTAATCTGTTGATATGACATACTACAAAATCATCACTGAATCTGTCACTTGTCTATTAACTTTTCTGGAGCAATTCCTCATTGAGAGAGAATCCTTCACTTTAATGTCAGATTCATCCAGATTTGCTCTATGGCTTGTCAAGAATGCCCCCTTTCCTCCTGGTTTACTCCTGGTCCCAACCAGGTGATGACTGCTGAGACAATCCCATGGCTTCAGGGTTATCTTCCCTTCATGGATACACATGACTGAGTCACAGGAGGGCACCTGGCTTTGCTGAGCCAGTGATCTCATTATTAAGAAAAGTGAAATGGGGACTCAGAGCAAATCAGTCAATCTCTTCCCAAATTTGGCTATCAAATGTGGGAACTGTTGATGACTATTTTCTGCTGTGACAAAGCTTCAGGACGACCCCAAAATACAATAGGTATGTGCAGAGAAGCAGAGGCAGGACTCAACAGGAGGCTGTTGCAACACAGATATCCTCCCCACTCTCTCGCTCCTGAGGTGCAGCCCTTAAGATGACCTAGGGACCTTCCTTTCTCACATTTCCCAATCACCCGACAAAAACCAGTGTTTGGGCATTCAAATACTTTTTTTTTTTTAATATTGATCACATTCTTTCACCACATCTGCTACTATTTGCTAATACTTTTCTCTCAATTGACTAGATACTTTTTTCTCAACACGTTTGATTTGAAGAGGAAATTTCATGTGAAGGCTGTAAATAAAAGTTTATAGAATTTGTCTACCTAGAAGTAATAATGGAAGTGAATATAATATAAATTAAAGGATGTAAATGCTAACTTGGTACCATCACGTGTGGAAGAAATGCATTCAGACAGAGTGGACCCAACCTGAGACTTTCTTCTCAATGTAATCAGGATTCATAGAGGTTTAGAGAAAATGTGATCCTTTCTTGGAGTGTTATTGCATGCCTTCTCTCCAGCTTCCTAAAAGTGTCTTCCTGCCTTAGTGGTTCTGAAATGGGGACACCAAAGGGGAAGGGGAATGGGATAAACTGGGAGGTTGAGATTGACACATATATACGTACACTGTGTGTGAAATGGATGACTAATGAGAACCTACTGTGTAGCACAGGGAACTCTACTCAAGGTTCTGTGGTGACGTAAATGGGAAGGAAATCCAAAAAAGAGGGGACTATGTATAAGTATAGTTGATTCACTTTGCTGTATACTACATCATAAAGAAACTATATTTTAATAACATTTTTTTAAATCTAAGAAAAAAAAAGCTAGTGTTCAAATAAATCCCTTCTCTCTCCCTCTGATAGATTTGTTCTCCTTTATCTACATCTATTAATACTTTTCTGATCATGGCAACCAAACACAATGACGTACTTGCAATTAAGGGGCCCAGTGGTTCTAATTAACCATTAAGAACCAGGCTGATGAGAAGATGGTGAGCATCACCTCTGTGAACAAGTTGTCCAGGACTAGGTTATAGGAACCCTTCATAGAAGCAAAAGAGTCTGGGAAATGTAGTCCGAAGCTCAACAGCTAATTCCTTGCAGCAACTCTACACCGTGGAAGGAAGGCATAGGTCTTTTATGGACGGTGTCTGCCACACACTGTCACCAGCAGCTAGCACAGGGCCAAACAAGTTACAGGAACTCTGCTGAGGGAGAGAAGAATGGTAGAAAAAAAGGACAGAGGAAGACAATTTGCCCTAGTTCTTTTCCTTTAGGTGGGAAAACATTCTACTTATCCCTAAGTCTCATCATTTTAAATGAGCATGAACTACTTTTTCTACAGATATGTGAATAGTTAGGATAAAGCAGTGAAAACCTTATTGTTTTATTAAGCAGATTTATTTTCACTTCCAAAAGCTTTGGGGGGTGTATATCATGTATAGATTTATTCCTGAAAGGTTACTTGTAAAACACTTTTCTATAAATTAAATCTTGTCTTCCTCTGACCTTCACAGCGCTATCAGAGTTGTTCTCTGGGAACATGTTTCTAAGCCATATCCTCTTTATGAATCTAGTGAAACATGCAATATCACAGTCTTAAGTGTGTGTGTGTGTGTGTGTGTGTGTGTGTGTGTGTGTGTTGGTGGTTCTTGAAGCAAGTCACACAGGGAAATGACCTGGGACTAAGAATTGCTTAGATACGGATTAGTTTCCTAAGGATGCAGTAACTAAGGACCACAGGCTGGGTGTCTTAAACAACAGAAACTGATTATTTCATAGCTCTGGAGGCCAGCAGTCTGAGATGGAGATGGTGGTGTTGGTGGCACATGTTGACTGTGAGGAAGACCCTGTCCTGTGCTTCCCTCCTGGTGCCCAGTGACTTGCTGGTCACCTTCGGCATTCTTTGACTTGTGGGTGTGTCGCCCTGCTCTCTGCTTCATGTTGCCAGGGCATTCTCACTAGGGCATGTCTGTCTCTGTGTCCAGATTTCCCCTTCTCATCAGGACACCAACCATATTGGATTATATGACCTTACCTTGATCATCTGGAAAGAACCTATTTTCTTTTTTTTACATTACAAATTATTTTTATTTTAACTATATTTTGTTGTTGATACCACTATTGAAACTGCCATTTTAGAATACCATCTATGTGGTATGGCTTCCTTTTTAGGAAAGTTTTAGGCTCACAGGAAAATTGACTGCAGGCACAGAGGTTTTGCGCGTAGCCCTGGTGCCCACATATTGACTGGCAGGCACAGAGGTTTCGCGCATAGCCCTGGTGCCCACATATGCATCACCTCTCTCTCCATCGACATCCCCCAGCACTGGCCCATTCCTTACAACCAACGAGCCTGCTGACGTGTGTCATTTCATCTGAAGTCTATAGCTTATTGAGGGTTCACTCTGGTTGCTGTACTTTCTATGGGATTGGGCAAATGTAAAATTAAATATATCAGCCATTATGGTGTTATACAATGTAGCTTCACTTTCCTAAAGCTCCTCTATCTTCTGCCTATTCATTGCCTCTCCTTCCTAAGCCCTGGCTGATATTTTTACTGTCTCCTTAGTTTTACTTTTTTCAGAATGATGTGGTTAAAATCATATAGTTGCAGCACCTTGGAAAAACCCTATTTTCCAAAGAAGATTGTATTCTGAAGTCCGGGGTGTAGGACTTCAACATATGAATTTGTTGAAGACACAATTCAACCCATAACAGTCATTGTCTCAAAATCAAAATGTCCAGAGGAGAAATAGCAGGGGCCTTGTCAGAACAAGGCGCATTCCCCGGAAGCCAGTTCGCCTCTGTGATGCCTCCTGATCCACAGCGAGAGGACAGAAAACACTTCTGATTTCTCCAAGCTTCTTTCCCAGGACTGAAAAAAGGAACTGACCCCTAAATAATGGCCTGTGGGCTCATCAAGAGAATTAGAAGGTGGGTGCTAGAGGTGGACGGCCTGGGCCCTGATCCAGGTTTACATTAACCAACTAAATGAATTCACCATGAGCCTTTGTTTTCTCCTCTGTAAGCTAGGCTGATGCAGACCTCTTAGGCCATCATAATGACTTAGTGAACAAAACATCTGACAAGTAGCACTGAGCTAAGGCGCACAGAGCAATGCTTAGGACAAGCTTACCCTAAAAGAGTTTTATGGTGGCCATGTGCCCACCACCTAGTGAGATGAGTGCTTTGCTACGTCTCCCTCACATACCTCTCCATCTCTGCATCTCTTCTAGCCCTCCATTACTCCACCTCATATTTGATATATTTCAAAGTAAGTTGCCAGCATCAATACTCTGCCTCCTTAACATTTCAGCACTCATTCAACATTCAATATATTTTTTGAGATAAAATTTAGCATAGTGAAATGCACAAATCTTAAAAGTGCCCTTGTGTTTTGACAAGTGATACCCCTATGAAATGCAAGCAGTTATCAAGACACAGAACATTTCCATCGACTCCAGAACTTTCCTTCTTGCTCCTTCTGAATCAATCTCTACACCCACCTACTCTGCAGAGGCAGCCATTGTCTTGATTTCTATCATTAGAGATTAGTTTTGATTGTTGCAAAACTTTATATCCAGAATCAGACAGTAGGTACTCTTTGAGGCAAGCTTCTTTCACTCACAAAATGTTTTTCAGCTACCCCTGTATTATCATATGTCTCAGTGGGCTGTTCCTTTTTCTCCTGAGTCATCTTCCATTATACAGATAGATCACAGCTTGCTTAGCTATCCTCCTACAAATGGACACCTGAGCTATTTTCGGCATTTTGGTTGTTCTAAAAAACAGTGCTATGGATATTACTGTATGAGTCTTTGTATCCAGATGCGCTTTCATATTTCTTGAGAATTTAACTGTGGGTCAGAGAGTAGGGATATACCTAATTTTATTTTTTGTAAAAAACAAACAAACAAACAAACAAAAACCCTCCAGAATGTTTTACAATGTAGCTAAATCACTCTATGCTCCCAAAAACTTCCTAAGATTTTGAAAAAGGAAGATCACCCAGGTGGCCTCTCAGGAAGGTGAACTGGAGGAAGGAGGGCCCAGACCAGGCAGATGGTGGGCAGAGAGGCCTGTGCAACCTTCTGGAGCAGGTGACAAGAGCGGTGTAAGGGCATCCCGAGGCCCCAAGACCTCTCTCTTCTGTTTAAAAGGTTCATAATGCAGCAGAAGTTTGATCCTATGTGTGCTCAGAATAATCCCACACTACTACTGGGACACCAGATGGGGCTGAGAGAAAGAAGTCTCCATTCTGAATTTAGACAGTAATTTCTTGGGAGAAAAGAGACTTATACATGTGGACTACTTTAACATTTGAGCATATTTTTTTGTATTAACTCTAAAGAGGTTTGACCTATTTAATACCAAAAGGGGCCACTCTGGGCCTGAAATGAGGATATTTCCATGCTGTTTCTCCATTTATTCTCCAACTGGAAGCTGGTGCAGTGAATGGTCTCCCTGGCAGCGTCCCCTCACAGGGTTGTGGGTGCTGCCCAGGGAGCTGGGCTTAGCTTGTGTTGGAGTCTCCAGCTCTCTTAACCAAGCTATGAACCTCTTAGAATATTTTTTTTCTTTTGGGCACACTTGTGTGGCAAGAGGGATCTTAGTTCTCTGACAAAGGATCAAACTCATGTCTCCTTCAGTGTAAGGCTGGAGTCTTAACCACTGAACCCCTAGGGAAGTCCCCCTAGCAAACTTTTTATATTTATTACTTTATTTATTTATTTGTTAGGCTGTGTTGGGTCTTAGTTGTGGCATGGTTTAGGTGATTTTGTTGCTAAGTTATGTCCGACTCTTGCTACACCACGGACTGTAGCCCACCAGGCTCCTTAGTCTGTGGAATTTCCCAGGAAAGAATCCTGGAGTGGGTTGCCACACCCTCCTCCAGGGGATCTTCCCGACCCAGAGATTGACAGTCTCCTGCATTGCAGGCAGATTCTTTACCTCTGAGCCACCAGGGATAGATTGCTACAGGATGTGGGATCTCTAGTTGCTGCATGTAGGATCTAATTCCCTGGCAGGGATCAAAACCAAGCCTTGCATTCATAGCGTGGAGTCCTAACCTCTGGACCAGCTGGGAAGTCTTGCTTAGCAAATTTTAATCAATCTCTTTTCTTCCTATACTATGTGACAATCTTCAAACCAGGGTGGGAAGCAGATCCCAGAGAGAATGCAAAGACTCAGGTATGTTTTGGGGACTCAGTTTCCAGATCTCCAGCTTCCAAGAGCCCTGTTTCTAAAATGAGCCCTCAGGTCACTTCCAGGATCTGTCTGTTCTTTCCCACCTTCTCTTTCACAATGGTGCTTCTTGCAGTTCACAAAAGAAAGCTTGCTTCCTCCAGGGTATTATTGCTACAAAGGTCAAACACCTCCAGGACCAAAGAAAGGGGAAAGAGTCCAGATGGTCAGCTCCTAGGTGAGGGAGTCCCTGAGCAAAGCCCTGCAGTGAGGAGCTCCAAAGCAGACACTTTGTAGGAGCCATCTAACTTGGTTCAAATATCTGTCTCTGTCTAACTTATAATTTTTGTTTTTTAATTTTTTTGAAATATAGTTGACTTACAATGTTGTGTTAGCTTCAGGTATACAGGAAGTGATTCAAGTTTATATCTTTAAAAGAATATGTATATAATGTGTGTGTATATATGTATGTATACACTTTTAAAGATTCTTTCCCATTGTAGGTTATTACAAGATATCGAGTATAGTTCTCCGTGCTGTACAGAGGTCCTTGTTGGTTATCTGTTTTATGTACTAACTTAGAATTCAGAAGTGCAGTAGTTACGTCATGGTCAAGTTTATTTGAACTGCGTAATGAAGCTAGATGTTTTCTTTCAAACACTTTGAGTTGGTTGACGGTTTCAGTAAATGACTTTGCAATTTAGGTTGTCATTTTTCAAAGCTGAAAGCACTAAATGTGCAGCTTCAAGATTTCAAAGAAAATGGATTTTGATAAAATACTCATACAATGAATAGTAAGCTATATATTTTACAACCATTTAAACTTGTCTTAAAAGAATCTACATTATCAACCTGAAAAAAAATGTGCAAAGAGAAATAAAGTTTTAAAATTATTTTTGTTTTAGAGGGATTTATAGCCAAATTTTTTCAAGATCCCTGCCTTGGGATATCACCCTTCATCCAAGCTGGCTTCTCAAGGTGCTTCTTTCAAATAAATGCTATTGTGTTCTTCTCAGGAAGAAATCTGGAGAATTGAATTCTCCCCATCTCATGGCATTAGGGGAAGGAAATGATAAAGCTGTCCCTTTACTGAGGGGAAAGGAAATCCATTTGCAAAGGGTTTGATTAGCCACAATAAAGTTGCCTGATGGGCCTTGATGGAAGACTGCACCTGTCAGAGACTAACAGAATGACATGGTGCTCCTTTCGCCCATTCATATTCCACAGGCCTCCACTGAAAGAGGCTTTCTTCCCAGAATTGCAAGAAGGGGCTGCAGGCTAAAGTCCAACCAAAACATACTGCTTGTTGCTTCCCACCAGTGCTGAGTCTGAATCCCACTTGCCACCTCCACTTGGAGGACAGTGTTCCCTCCAGGGAAGAGCTTTTCCCACCAATAGTGGCCTCTTGCTTGTTTAGGAAACATGGAGAGAGGATGAATCTGGCTGCAGGGCTGGCTCAAGCCCAGCTCCACCATTTCATCTGTGCTGTTGAGAAAAAGGTCAAAGAACAATTAATTAAAAGCACCGCTTCTCACGCTGGAGAAAATACAATAATGCCTTTAAAAGTTTTCCTGTTTCTTTCTGAACACGATTATATGCCAAGCACCTTGGCTGATCTCAAGTCCAAATGGCTGATGCTATTTTATCTAACACATGATTATAAAAGTGTTGGAGAGCTAACAGCAAATATGCGAGGGAGAGAGTTTGTTTTCCAGCTCATCTAGTCTAAATGAAGTTTCTTTTTTTTTTTTTTCCTTCTGTAGGCAAGCTCATGGTTGGGCTGCAGTGGGGGATATAACAGTTTTTTTTTTTAACTCTCTTTTTAAAGAACACAACCTGTTTTTTTCTTTTTTTATTTATTGTGTATTTATTTGGCTGCACCGGGTCTTCATTATGGCACTTGAGATCTTTAGTTGTCACATGCAAAATCCTAGTTGCAGTATGTGGGATCTAGTTCCTTGACCAGGAATCAAACCCAGGCAGAGACTAAGCCCCTGGACCACCAGAGAAGTCTCATGATAGTCATCATTATCTGTGGAGTGTGCTCCCCTCAGCACACTATGGAACCCCAGCATCAGAGTTTATGGCAAACTCCCTTCAACAGCTGCCTCCAAACTGTAACCCTGTCTCCTGTCTTACAAGGGTCAATCTGGGAGCTCTATAAGGGCAGAGACAGGTCCTCCCATCTGAAAGTGCCAAGCAGCTGATCCAGGCCATGTGGGCACTGCCTGTATGATTCCAGGATACTTAAAGGGATGAAAGAGCATACCTTTGAAGCTGTATGTGCTTGGTGTCTGTCACTGTCTCTGTAAAGGGGCTCCCCAGGTGATGCTAATGGTAAAGAACCAGTCTGCCAGTGCAGCAGATGTAAGAGACTTGGGCTTCATCCCTTGGTTGAGAAGATCCCTGGAGGAGGGCATGACAGTGCACTCTAGTATTCTTGCCTGGAGAATCCTATGGACAGTGGAGCCTGGTGGGTCACAAAAATTGGACACAGCTGAAATAACTTAGCGTGTGCACGCACGCGTGCAAGTACACACACACACATACACACACACACACACACACACACACACACACACACACACACACACACTGTCTCCTTGAAGGTGAAGTATGCATTTTAGATGTCACTGGTTACTCAGTTCCTAGCAGAGACTCAGCACACAGGAGGTGATCAGTGAACACTGAATGGGATGGATCACTCAACTTTTTGTTCATTTCTTGTAATGATACTGAGTCTGGCCTCTGTATCCTGACACCAAATTAAATCTCAGAGACAGAGTTTTGGGTGAAGTAGAAAGAATAGCTTTATTGCTTTGTCATGCAAAGGGGGCCACAGTGGGCTAAAATTCTCAAAACTATGCGTCTCAACCTGGAGAAAGTAGTAAAGAGTTTTGGAGTAATGGTTCAAAGAGGCTCTAATCAGCTCATGGACTTTCTTCTGACTGGTTGGTGGTGTGGTAAATTGGAATTAGCATCATCAGTCTTCTGGTTCCAACCAGTCTGAGGTTTGCATGCTTGTGGACAGCATACAGTTAACTTCTTTCACCTAGTGGGGACTTCATTGTCTGCAAAACAGCTCAAAGGTGTTAGGTCATCCCTTGATCACCCCTCAATGGGGGAACTAGGACCCTACCCCAAGGCTGCACTGTTGCTTCTTGATTGTCCTTTAATGTCTCTGCATCCCCTCCCTTCTTTGATTAGCAGCTGTTTGAACCTGCCCTTTGGAACTCAGGGAAGGTCATGGAGGCTGAATTAAGCCTATTTCCTCTAATCCAAAAATGGAGGTAGACATTGGTTCAAGATGGCAGAGTAAAAGGATGTGTACTCATCTCCTTCTGCAAAAGCACCAAAATTGCAACTAGCTATTGAACAGTCATTGACAGGAGGACACTGGAACTCACCAAAAAGAGATACCCCATGCCCAAAACAAAGGAGAAGCCACAATGAGATGGTCGGAGGAACATCAGTTCAGTCGCTCAGTCATATCCAACTCTTTGTGACCCCATGGACTGCAGCACATGAGGCCTCCCTGTCCATCAACAACTCACAGAGTTTACTCAAACTCATGTCCCTTGAGTTGGTGATGCCATCCAGCCATCTCATCCTCTGTTGTCCCCTTCTCCTCTCACCTTCAACCTTTCCCAGGATCAGGGTCTTTTCAAATGAGTCAGGAGGAACATAATCATGATAAAATAAAATCCCATACCTGCCAGATGGATAACCCAAAAACTGGAGAACAATAATACTGAAGAAATTCTCTCATTATTGTGAAGGTTCTGAGCCCCACATCAGGCTTCCCAGACTGAGGAACAGCAAATGGACTAGGAACCCCAGGGAATCTGAGTTTGAAGGCCAGCAGGATTTGATTGTAGGACTTCCACAGGACTGGGGGAACAGAGAATCCACTCTTGGAAGATACAAACAAAGTCTTACACGCACCAGGACCCAGGGGATAGGAGCAGTGATCCCACAGGAGACTGAACCAGACCTATTTGCTAGTGTTGGAGGGTCTCCTGTGAAGGTGTGGGTCAGCAGTGGCTCACCATGGGACAGGGGCACCAGCAGCAGCGGACCCAGGAGGTGCCCTCTGGCATAAGCCTTCTTGCAAGTCACCATTAACCCTACTACAGTACCTGTAACCTCCAGGGCTGGGTTGCCTCAAGCCAAACAACTAACAGGAAGGGAGTACAGCTCTGCTACTGCTGCTGCTAAGTCTCTTCAGTCGTGTCCGACTCTGTGCAACCCCACAGATGGCAGCCCACCAGGCTCCCCCGTTCCTGGGATTCTCCAGGCAAGAACACTGGAGTGGGTTGCCATTTCCTTCTCCAATGCAGCAAAGTGAAAAGTGAAAGTGAAGTTGCTCAGCCGTGTCCGACTCTTAGCAACCCCTAGCCCATAATAAGTTTTCAATTATTATGTAGGTCATAGAAGGGTATTGAATATTATGTAAATACAGTGGAAAGCCATTGAAATGTTTTCAGTAGGGGAAAGAGTTGACTCAGTTTTTATTTGTATATGATCACATTCTCCATTGGATGGAAAATGAGTTGGTAGGAGGTGAAAACTAGACTACTCACTTATGAAGCTATTGCACTGGTCCAGGAGAGAGAGACCATTGCTATACAGTGATGACAAAGGAGACAGAGAGACATAAACAGATCTTAGATCTATTTTGAAGACAGACTTGAATGGACTTATAGAAGGGTGAGGGGATGGAGACATCAAGAAGCTCTCAAAAAAGGCTGTGGTGTGCCAGACTGGGGAAGCCTGAAAGGGAAAGAGTTAAAAACTGAGAGAGGATTAAGGTTTGATTTTGAACTCAGTAAGTTTGAGATGTTATGAAATATGGAAGTAGACGTTGTCAAGTAGGCAGTTCCATCTACAAATACAAAATTAGATATATGTTAAAATCTTATAATGCATCTAGGCTTCATTAATCTTATTTGTTGTCAATCATGAATTTGTATTCAACAAGTAGTTATTAAGCAACAAATTGTTGCTTAATTGAATGCTAACATATTTTATTGTAAGTGGAACATTTTAATTGGATTCTTTCCTTTAACTAGAAAAGCGCTCTATCTTGCATGTGCACTGTTGGCTGTGTAATATTCTACCATATGGCTATACATAATTTAATCATTTTCTTTGTTTTTTCTAATTTTTTGACATTTGAAATAATACTTCAATGAATATTTTTTTGTTCATAAACCTACATCTCAGCTTTTAAAATAATTTTTGAGGGGGTTTAGGATAGGTTTATAGAAACAATTTCTCAACAAACGTGTTCTTTTTTTATTAGTAAAATATTATTGTCTATATTCATTATACTGTGTACTAGATCTTTTTTAGGACTTTGGAAGCATACTGTCAACTCAGTTTCCAAAAAAATTGTATTAATTTACACTCTTGGTCACAATCTATGAATGTTCACCATACCATGGGGATCAAAATTTAAAACTTTTGCTAATCTAATGTAAAGTACAGCTCTACCCATCAGCAAACAATCAGATTAAAGTCTTGCTGAGCATGGCCCTGCCCACCAGAGCAAGATTCAGTTTTTCCCACTGCCAGTCTGTCCTATCAGAAAGCTTATAAAAGCCTCTTAGACTCATCTACCATAGGGCACACAGAAGAAGCAAAAGAACCACAATCCTGCAGCTGACCACATCACAGAAAGTTTATCAAAATGAAAAGGCAGAGGATTATGTCCCAGATGACAGGACAAGGTAAAACCCCAGAAAAACAACTAAATGAAATGGAGATAGGCAACCTTCCAAAAAAACAATTCATAAAAACGATAGAAAAGCTGATTCAGAATCTTGGAAAAAGAATGGAGTAGATGCAAGAAAAGTTTTCCAAAGACCCCGAAGAACTAGAGAATAAACAGAGATGAAACACTACAGAGATGAAACAATACACTAGAAGAAATCGATAGCAGAATAACTGTGGCCAAAGAATGGATAAGTGACCTGGAGGACAGAATGATGAAAATTGCTGCTGCAGAACAGAATACAGAAAAAAAATAAAATAAAGTGAAGACAGTCTAAGAGACCTCTGGGACAACATTAAATGCACCAACATTCACCTTTTAGGGGTCCCAGAAGGGGAAGGGAGAGAGAAATATTTGAAAAGATAATAGCTGAAAACTTCTATAACATGTGAAAGGAAATAGCCAAGTCCAAGAAGCACAGAGAGTCCCAGGCAGGATAAACCCAAGGAGGAACACACCAAGATACATAGTAATCAAATTGATAAAAATTAAAGAAAAAGATAAAATACTAAGAGCAACAAGGGGAAAATGACAACACACAACGGAATTCACATAAAGTTATTAGAAGACTACTCAACAGAAACTCTACAAGCCAGTAGGGAATGGCATGATATATTTAAGGTGATGAAGGGGAAGAACCTACAACAAGAACAGACACTCCAGCAAGACTCTCATTCACATTTGATGTAGAAATCAAAAGTTTTACAGACAAGCAAAAGTTAAGGTAATTTTGCATCACCGAGCCAACTTTACAACAAATGCTAAAGGAACTTCTCTAGGCAGGAAACACAAGAGAAGAAAAAGACCTACAAAAAAATTAACCCCGAACAATTAAGAAAATGGTAATAGGATCATATATATCAATAATTACCTTAAATGTTAACGGATTAAACGCACTGGCTGGATGAAAGAAAACATGTCTATGCATGCATTTCTACTTACCACATCGCTCTACTTGACCCCTCTGATTTATGTAATTATTTTGTATGTTTAGGTTAATCATGTTTCCATTATGGCTTGCGATTGTAATTATCTTTTATTTTTTTGGTCTGTGAAACCAAAAAACTGATAAACATCTTTTACTATTATGATTATATAACTTTTATTCATTTTAAACCACTGTATCATCAACAGAAAATAACAGAATTCTATATCACTAAAAACTATCATTTAATAGGAAAAATGTAAACACGTTTTAAAATCTAGATGCAATTAGAATTAGCTCGGCAGTTTCTGAAAAATAAAAATGCCCAGGTACTGTTTTTTTATCTCCAAAGCTCCGTATACGATTCTAATGAGGAGGCATGTTTCAAAATAAATGGACTACCTGATTATCTTTTACTTTTATCTAGTTTGTTTCACTTTTCTATTTCATATTCAGTGCTCTCATTTCATTTAGTTTATGTTTTCCAATTTCTCCATCTGTTTTTTGTTGTTGTTGTTGTTATTTATCAAGTATAGTAGAAAATCATTTGTATAC